>VDFB02101588.1:63458-123143 GCA_007258455.2 Sequoia sempervirens
TATAGCTAATATATACTTAACTATATTGTAGAATATTAAAACCTAGCTAAATGGCGCCAAAATTTTGAACTTAATTAACATACTATAAAAGCTAACGAAACCAGGTTGTAGCTCGTCAAATTGGAGAAGTGAAAGGTCAATGCTAGTGCTGAGGAAGAGTTTCTAGTAGTGAAAACAAGGTCAATTCCAGCGCCGAGGAAGAGTTTGGAGGAGTGAAAACAAGGTCAATACTAGCGTCGAGGTAGAGTTTGGAGTTAAAACAAGGTCAATACCAACGCCGACGAAGATTTTGGAGGAGTGAAAACAAGGTCAATATCAGCGCTGAGGAAGAGTTTGGAGGAGTGAAAACAAGGTCAATACCAACGCCAAGGACGAGGTTGAGGGAACTCATAGAAAATCGACGACCAAGGGGCAATGAGTACTGTAAGTTTGGCACCCCCATTCTCTTTAACCTTCAATTTTCATACCTAGTTTCCAAAGATCTTCTCGTACATTGGCAACCCCATTCTCGTAAAATGGTATAAGATAAGACAAAAAAAATAAAATAGCTTAAACATAACAGATCCACCTACAATCCCATTCAAGCACTTTAATTAATTCCTTGAATTAAACCTAAAACAAGAATCATACACACCACAACAGTGAGATGAACGAAACAACCCTTGATCATTTTATTCAAAATTCAAATATGCTTGTACAATGGAGAGACATGAGTTTGAATTAATCATATCAATTCAAATGCCAATACTGTCATAAAACATCAAATCCCCATGAATTCAAAACCTCCTACAGAATGACTCAAAATCTAAATTACATTTTCCCTAAAACCATCAGAATTTACAATTTGCTCTGCAATTTCATCTAGACTCGACCAAAAATATCTAACTTGCTAACTCGTAATTCTGGCCTTGAAATCCTTCTTATAGAAAAAGGAGGAGCAAACAAGCATCGGGCCAGAAAGCACACGTGTCACCAGCCAATTGGACCGCCTTGTACTCTTCATCAGTTGGCCAATCAAAATTGATCACCTCATTCACCTTGACACTATAAGGTTTGTACTTAACTGCCACCTGATTCACTTCTCTTTCAAAAGACTCCAAGAATGAGCTGGTGCTAATAATTTTGTCCATACAACTCACCAACAAATCATAATCTGAGTTACCCTATTTTTCAAGGTTTTGTAGTCCAAACATGATATAATGTGGCTCTTACACTTTTTGTGATTACTGTAGCTTGTGTAAGAGGCCCCGTTGATACTGTTGTAATTGTAGGATGCATGAATAGGGCGTAGGATGAGAAATAAAGAAGGTATAGTTGTTGTCCTCAATAGTTTTGTAAAGAAAAGCATGTGAAATGAGAGGTTCAAGCTTAGGTTTCAATAAAACATGTATGGGAGATCTGATTTTATGAATTTTTATCCATGTGCAGACCTAATGGGTTGTTTCTGAACACTAAATATAAATGACACACACACACACACACACATATATGTATGTATATGTATTTTTAAATGTAAATTTAAATGAAATTACTGGATGCTCTCTTAAAACAATAAATGCAACATATCATTAAAGAAATCTATATCTATGTATATAAATGTGTATTTCTAAATGCAAGTGTAAATGCAAAGCGCATATGGTTTTGTAGTGTTATAGATACAACATATCCATAAATTAATGTAATTGAAATTCTAAAATCTTCAACACATATAATATGAAATCGATCAAACTATTAAACTACATGGGAAATAAATGAAAACAATAAATGCATATGTATGTGTATTTGTAAATGTAGGTGTAAATTAAATAAGAATAATGAAAATTATAAAATAATACAAGGAAAGGTCTCCTCCCTTCTTGGTATTGATAACCTCCTCCACACACAACCCTTAAAAATTATGAATAGAGGAATATAATCTTTGAAGAACTCAAAGTTGATTCTCTCCTACTTGATGCAATTAGTCATTTTATCCTTACAAACATTTATAGTGATTACTAGAGGCACATAGACCAATTCTTCATAATAGAAGAATTTGATCATACTTTTCCAATGATGGCATTATGAAAATTTTTTAGGTTAAATGAATAATTCCTAGCTAAGTTCTTTAAATCATGTCCAACCATATAAGAGAAGACCACTACTATGTGTACCTGGATACCATGGAGAAAGGCTAGTATTTGGGATCTTTCATCAATCATCCTACCTTAAAACATACCAAACATCTCCTAGCAATTAGACATAGGAAGATTTAATATGACTTAAAAAAAATTTATTGCCAAAGCGTAAACTTATGATGACTTAACCAGGTCTAGTACACACTCCCTCCTCGTTAACCACTTAGACATATGGAAATTAAATGTAAATTTGCTGCTATTTTTAGTCATGTAGGTGTCCAATAAACCACTTGGTGGTGTTTCCCTTCAAGTTTATTTACTTGAATGAAGAGAAAAAGTCCTTTGATTACAATTAGAGAATACATTTGAGGCCTTGGTTGTGTAACTAGTGGACCATAGTCACATTTAACATTTGTTACAAAGTTTGGGAGTTAAAAAGTTAAGTAGATTTGATTTGTGATGGACACATTTGGATGGTGGTAACAATAGCTTGCAATCTATCAAGACTTGATTACCTTATAACCTGTGAAATTCTAGAATTGAAATGATAGATTAATCATAATGTCACCTTGGGATCACATCACCATGAAAGAACTTCATCCAACATCCTTATGAGTGTAGGTACCACCAAATAGGTATTTGTCAGATCTGTCTTCCTCGAGCAAGGGAAATTCAGGAAGAGAAGAGGAAAGCGAGACATGTAGTATGTCTAAAAGAGGGAGATCAACTAGAGGTCAAAAGATTAGAAGAAAATTTCGTAAACACATGGAATTTTTTCTTGTTGAAGGGGGGTCATATTCTTATGATGATGAGAGCATAGGCGACATCGAGGTGCCCTTGAGGTACAAACATCTACGGAAACAATGGGTACCCAAGGAACTTCCTCCAATAAACATCAATTTTTGTGTCAAAGAGAGGATATATCACATAGCACCATCGTCATTACATGGTTTGGGCCTATTTTGCATGGACAACATAAAGGTCTGTTACGACAAAGTTACTGAATTGATGAAGTATGTTGGACCCTGTTACAATTACAAAGATTGGATGCAATTGGTTCAATATACACGAAGTATGCGTAGGTATACACTGTCAGAAAATTATATACAACTAAAAGATATGGATCAAAATAAGGGAGTGGCTATGTACATTGAAGGAAGGACAAAAGCATCAGGGAATGTTGTAGGGTTTATAAATAGTACACGACCTGGGTCAACAAATAAGCAACCCAATTGCATATTCGAGGCGCGCGAGGGAAACTGTGTATTCGTATGTGCAATAAAATCAATAACTGCAGGGGAAGAGTTGCTAATCGATTACAATTTGAATCGCTTAGTTACAAACACAATTACTATGGGGATGGTACTTACTATGTACCATTTTACCCAACCTCCAATTAATGACTCCAATATACCATTTTATTCTTATATTTTTTTCATAAGTCTATTGGTTTCATTTTGGTAATGTTTTTTTATATTTAATTTTTGTCACAGGGGGACATTGATCATATGGAGAAGGCTCTATCCCAGAGCACAGATCGCGATGTATCTTCAGGTACTTCTACCTGAAAGGTTTACCTCATTGTAATTGTACAAATTAGATATGATAATTTTTTTTTATTATTATGTATTTTTCATAAGTTTTTGGGGTTAATTTTGATAATGTTTTTAATATTCTTGTTGCAGTCGACTGATCGGGGAAAGGCACCAGCAGTAGAGGAGAGCATCCATAGTGAGGTGCAGTCAATATTTTGTGATGATGACATGGCTTATTCAACAAACCCTTTCGATACGATAAAGAAGCTCATGAAAAAATACAATGAAGAAATGACTAAGTTGATGTTCAAAATACCTCAAATAGATGAGATAAGAGAGAGGTTTAAAGTATTGATCGAGAGATTACAAAACTTGCAAGTAAGCTGTCATGAGGTCTTTAATTATAACATAAGTTCATTTATGGTTTTATATTTTGTACTCTTTTATGTCATGAACTAAAATATGTGTTTTTTTTACAGGGTTATTTTCCTCCTCATGATGCTCCTGGCCATGATCAGGGTACTGCAAGTGCTTCCCGAGGAGTAAGGGTTGGTACAAGTGTCCATCTTGATCTTTCTATGCATACATCACATTATCTGACCCCATTATCCGTGCCTATATTGTTGTCTGAAATGTCAGAAACACATACCATGCAGGCATCCGTTAATGCACCCTCTGGCAATGAACACATACCAGAACATGTGTCAGGACATGTACCTGGGGATGCAGAGGCCACTAGTACTAGTGATGTTTTAGCAGCATTTCCTGGATCTTCCCATATTACTAGTACGGGAACATTGCCGGTCACACTTGTGGTGACCGAGGATTTCATTCCCATAAGATAGAGAAGGTACCAGGTACTTTAAAATGTTTTAATTATTATTCTATATAATCCAATTGAAATTTACTTATTGATCGCTCTTTTTAGACTAATCCCATGATCATTTTGCAGGAAATGATGTTTTTTATAAATATCTAAGTGATATTACATTGGAGCTCTTCGGGCCCACCATACGTACACGGTGCAATGCCCAAAATGAAGATTTAAAAGATGAGCTCATTAACTATTTAGTTGTGTTGTTCGGTGATAAAACATTCAACCGAACCAAGGTCCTTAAGAAAGTTGGTACCTATCTAAAGTATGTGAGGGACCAATATAGGTCACATTTAGAGAAGAACAAAAAGTACGAGGCCCCCCATGATTCCTGGAGAGGGAGTGGAAGGACCTGGTGTTCGATGGAAAGGAGAAGGATGAAAAGAAAAAAATGAAAGACACCACCGGGCCAAGGAAGGTATGTGATATAGAAGCATAAATCTACAAAAAATCCTCATTAATCGCAATTTTTAAAAAAATTACAGGCTGGATGATTTTTTCCCTGATTTTTTGAAAAAATCATTGAATTTTTGGTTAATGATTTTTTTCCATTTCAAATTGGAAAATTGCCAAAAAAACGTGTTTAAAATCTGCAAAAAAATGTGAATAAAATTGAGCTGATTTTCGCGCAAAAAAAACCATGAGACCATGGCTTGTTGCTTACTATTATGCTTTGATAGATTTTTTCCAAGCATCCATAGCTTGTTTGAAAGCACCTATTTTAGGATTTTACCATAGCAGCAAGGCAATGAACCGTTTGATAAAATGCTTTGGTAGACATGTATGAAAAATGCAGTAGCATAGACAAGGCAGTGAACAGCTTGAAAAGAATGTCTCAAAGAAATGTAATCTCATGGTGATGGAATGCCATGACGAATGCCATGACAAGCAAATTGCTATGGATTGTCATGGCATTCCATCACTGTGAGACTGCATTTCTTTGAGGCATTTTTTCAAAGTTCAAACAATTCACCGCCTTGTCTATGTTATTGCTTACTATTATGCTTTGATAGATTTTTTCCAAGCATCCCTAGCTTGTTTGACAGCACCTGTTTTAGGCTTTTAGCCATAGCAGCAAGGCAATGAACTGTTTGATAAAATGCTTTGGTAGACATGTATGAAAAATGTGGTAGCACAGACAAGGAAATGAACTTTGGAAAAAATGCCTCAAAGAAATCTGGTCTCATGGTGATGGAATTCCATGAGAAATACCATGACAAGAGAATTGTTATGGATTTTCATGGAATTCCATCACCATGAGACCACATTTTTTGAGGTATTTTGAAACAGCTTCATTGTCTTTGTCTATGCTATTGTTTACTATTATGCTTTGATAGATTTTTTCCAAGCATCCATAGCTTGTTTGAAAGCACCTATTTTAGGATTTTAGCCATAGCAGCAAGGTAGTGAACTGTTTGATAAAATGCTTTGGTAGACATGTATGAAAAATGTGGTAGCATAGACAACTATCCCCATCTGATATTTATGCAGTTGTAGTATGTTTTGTGCAATGTAATCAGCGATATGAATATAACCAACAAAAATCTATTTTCTATAATTCATGGATTGAACTCTGTATTTTATTTGCTCTCAACGTTTGTATGCTATGGAAATGCCATTAATTTTTTTTTAAAAAGTAGTATGCTATGTGTGATACTATCAACAATGTAATTATATACTGATTACTCCTTCTTTTTATATAATCTAATATATTTCAAACTTTTCATAGGCTGCCCGACACATCAAAGGAAACAAAGGCAAGACTAGAAAAGCATGGGAAACACAAACTTGGCTCTAGTGGTTATATGAAATTAGCTGCATGAATTGTAAGTATCAATAAATGAAATATTGCATCCAAATTATAAAAAATTGAAAACAATTTTGGTTTTATCACACCATAGAAGCAAAATTCATGATCTTCTGCAAAAATGTAGGGCTCTGAATTCAACAGAGTTCCCACAGAAGAGGACCTGAAGATTTCCTTCCAACAAGGCTACGGAGTCGTGGCTGAGCGCCTAAGAGTCTTGACTGGGCAAACACAATCTTACATTGCATCCAACACATGGGTAAATAAACTCAATAAAGTTTATTTAAAATTGAATACTTGTGCAATCTATTTAATATTAATTTCCACCATAAAGTAATTACATGCCTATTTGTTTTAAACATTCAAGAAATGATAATATATCACATGACATTGGAATGCAGCCTGGTGAGGGTGAAGTAGAATGTGCAGATGAAGGTCATGGTGTGCATCCCGATACTTTAGAGCATGTAGAGCGTGATCAACATGTTGAGCATGATCAGGCTAGAGAAGATCAAGAATATGACGTGGCCCCATCAGGTAAAGAGGACCACTCTAAAGTTCTTTTAAACATATTTAATTGCAATTGGTGTATTAATTAATGTAATCTTTCGTGTTTCAACTTTAGAGCATGTAGAGTGTGATCAACATGTTGAGCATGATCAGGCTAGAGAAGATCAGGAACATGATGTGGCCCCATCAGGTAAAGAGGACCACCCTCATGTTCTTTTAAACATATTTAATTTCAATTGGTGTATTAATTAATGTAACCTTTCGTGTTTCAACTATAGATGAGGATTTAGAGGGTGTTCAACATGTTGAGCATGAGTCTATAACAAAAGTTTAGGAACATGATGTGGACCCATCAGGTAAAGAGAACCACTCTAATGTTCTTTTAATTAATGAAATACTTGTAACAATAATAATAAAACATATCAGTTTGACATTTCTTTCTTATTGCAAATCCCCTTGTCCATGTCATGAGCAGACTACTAGGCGTACATTAAGATCACGAGGAAAAACAACTAAAGGGGGACATATATTGATTTAGAAAATGATACTCCACTTCAGCTTTATGTAGCTTTCAAAAAAAAAAAAAAAAAAAAGTGATTGTAATCATATCATGACAACCATATTTTTGATAATATGTAAAAACTAAAAGAATGAGTATTATATGTTAATGAATGAATGTGAATATGTTAATTAATGAATGTTATATGTTAATGAATGAATGTTATATGTTATTAATGGATGAATGAATGATTAATGTTATATGATTGGGTATGGGGAATTGAGAGTGATGTGAGGGGGGGGAGGGGCCAAATGAGCTTCCACTGTCACGTGGTTGGCCCTGTTAAGTAGAGAATATTAAATTATTCTCAAAACAAAGAGAAGCTCAATAAGGTAATGCAATTTTCAATATAAGAAATGCATTGTTTGAAGCATCAAACCAATATGCAATCTGTATGTATGATCAGTCGTTAGTCTCCACAATGGTACATTTCCACGAATATTTTTTTTAAAAAAAAATTGATGCTTCATTGCAATTTCGATGAAAACCACCGATGAATCAACAGAAAGGTTCAACAAAGTTTCTATAGTTGCGACGAAGGTTTCGTCATAACTCCTTTCCCATTCCGTCGCTATTTCGACAAAATTTTGGCATTGTGTCCACGCTACTCCTTGCCCATTTCGTCGCACTTTCAATGAACTTTTGGTGTTCTTCCGACACTACTCCTTGGTATTTTCATCGCAAAGTCGACAAACTCTTGGTGTTATTTCGATGCTACTAATTTCCTATTTCATCGCACATTCGATGAAGTTTTGGTGTTGTTTCGACGCTACTCCTTGCCCATTTTGTCGAAATGGCGACGAACGTCTGGTGTTGTTTCGATGCTACTCCTTGCCCATTTCATCGAACTGGCGATGAACTTCTGGTGTAATTCGTCAGTGGATACACGAAGTGTTCGTCGATATTTTGACGAAAGTCTGAACCATTTCACGATGCTGACGACTGGCGATTCTTCTCCATTATTTCGACATTTAATTCATCATCGACCTTTTGATGAAAAAATAGCGACGCAAATATTTTCACCATTTTGTCACGTTTCCAACAAGGATTTGTCGAACGACCGACGAACGACCATAAAAAAATGGAGCCAAATTCAATAGTGACATGAAGACATTCTTCCTTTCATTTCCATCATAAGACTGATTGTTCCTTTCCGTCTATGATTTTTTTTTCATAAACTTTACCGATATGCTTTTCTATAGTGTCAATATTTAGCTACAACATCTTGGGTTTTCCCAATTTCCAAGTACAAATCATACATTTGGCATGTGTTTCTTTTTCAATATCATCTGATTCCCCCACTGCTACAATGAATAGGTACTTTGACAACCAACCAAGTTGAAAATTCCTTGTCATTTCCCACTCACGCCCCCTTTTTGGTTTGTTTTTCCTTTTCTTGCTACCAACATGATCCTTATCCAATTCAATTATCTCATTCTGGCTAACCAGGGCATCCCTTGGAGCATCTTCTATGGTATTTCCATCCTCATTTGAATTTGATACATTTTGATTTAAATCAATGACAATCTCAACTTGACCTTCTGCTGGCACTGAGGTATTGTGAATGCTACCAATATTTGGTGGAAGAGTTGATGTAGCTCCATCTTGACTTGATCGATCAAAAGCTTTGGAAATTCCAAAGTAAGACTGTATGGTACATCTAAGTTTTGGGCATTTTGATGGCCTCTTAGTGTCTTGATCTTCACCATACTAAGGGGCGACAAGAGTATTTTCAACACCCTGCAGAGTGGCAGGAGTATTTTCACCACCCTGACTCTGAGGAGCGGTAGGAGTAGTTTCACCACCCCAAGGAGTAGCAGGAGTATTTTCAACACCCTGAGGAGCAAAAGGAGTAGTTTCACCACCCCGAGGAGTGGCAGGAGCCTTACTGTTGTTGCTTGAGTCGCTCAACAGATTAATCTCTGATTTGATTAACATATTCATCTCTCACTTTGAATAAAAAACTAGAAAAAAATGTCTTCTTGTTTAAGAAGGACAAAGAATAATAATATAGATCCCATTCCATACTCAATATCATCTTTAAGAATAAAGCAAGAATGGAAAAGAGATAAAGAAAACTTATTATTGTAACTAATAACACTATGAAGAATGATCAGTGATCACTCACCTTTAAGTCTACATTTTTAGCTTTCGTTGACTTCTGAATCGAGAAGTAGAATCTCAGAATTGAACAAAATGTGTAAGAATAAATGACACTTTCGATTGTATTTATATATCAATCCATGATTCCATATTTGGAAAATTCTGTGGGATTTTTAAATGGTATATTAAAAATTTGGCAAATACGTTATAATTTTCAAGGTGAAATGTGTCCTCAAATTTAATTTTTTTTTAATGTCATTGGCAGAATAGGTCCTCATAAGCAACTATTTATAAATTATAATTGGCGAAATGGGTCTTCACAAGCAACTATTTGTAAATTTTAATTGGCGAAATGGGTCTTGATACAATGTCATTTTAATAGTATTGGCGAATATGTAGGTGTTTTTTATTAAATGCTTCTGGGACTCAGGCGAAAATATTAGTCGATCCATTTGAAACACGTAGTTTGACAATGGAAAATTTGTTGCTTAAATATGTCTGATAAAAAAATTTATTGGTGAATCGACATGCATTGGACCTATGTTTCATAAATTCTGGGTGATTTGGATACCCTATGGGTGCCAGAAATTCACCAATTTTCGAGTTGACCGATTCCTAGAATTCATCAATTATCAAATATTTGCCACTAAAGTTTTCCCTGGTATCTATTCTATGATTTAAAGAACCCCAAAATAATAAATTAATAGGTTCTATTTGTTTACTTTCTCTTAGACACTTGTTTAATTAGCGAGACCCTCAGAATGTCTTGTTGATAACCAGTGGTGTTCAAAACTCCTGAAGAGGTCAGATTGGTGTGACATTGGATCTGTCTCACCGACAGAAGTCATCGGCAAGACATGGACTATCAGAGTGAGTTTTCTATCCTATTTCGATGATTGATCTCTCACCGATGGGTTGGATTCGGTGGTCATCACCAAGAGTCTCCGCGATGACATGGTGTAGGTCTATTTAAAACTCCTGAAGATGTCAAATTGGTGTGACATTGGATCTATCTTGCCGACAGAAGTCATTGGCAATACATGGACTATCAGAGTGAGTTTTCTATCCTGTGTTGATGATTGATCTCTCACTGATGGGTTGGCTTCGATGGTCATCGCCAAGAGTCTCCGCAATGGTACATTTCAACAATTTTTATTTTTTTTAAAATTGCATTGTTTCATTGCAATTTCAACGAAGGCAACCGACAAATCATTGAAAAGGTCTGACGAAGTTGCTATAGCTGTGACGAAGGCTTCGTCGTAACTACTTTCCCATTTCGTCAAAATGGTGATGAATTTCTGGTGTTGTTTCAACGCTTTGGAAGAGGCATTGCAATTGCATTTTGGTTATAATTCATTGGTGGATACATGAAGTTGTCGTCGATATTCCAACGAACAACAGAGCCATTTTATGATGCTGAAAACCAATGAATTTGTGCTATTATTTTGACATTTAATTCTTTGTCAGAATTTCGATGAAAAATTGGTGACAAAAATTATTTTGTTAGTTCGTTAGTTGTCCGAAAAATGTTTGTCAAAAGACTGACGAATGTTTGTTAGAAAATGGAGTTAAATTCAGTAGTGATCTCTTGTTGTTGTAAAACTCATGTACAATTTCATTATTATTATGATAGTTTCTGATATATACGATGTACTTTGCATGCTAACCAAATTATGCAGGACATTTGTGGTATTAATATGGCACCTAAAAGAATCAAAGATTTTATAGCAGGTTTATTTTGTGAACCCTCTAATGGAAACTTATTTTATTTAAAAGCATTTATTTTTGGAGAATGTGATAGATGTGGTAACTTTCATTATGAGGAGAATGTATGCATGAAAGTAGTTTAGATGAATTTGGACAACAATTAGTGGATGTAAAAAAATTAAAAAATGTTGAGTACTTTAAAAGATGGAAAAACTAGAAAACGTTGTGAGCTAATTGTGGAAAAATTTAGTGTGCATGCATTTATTAAAGAATTTAAAGATAAGATTGTACCTAAATATGCTCAACACTCTCAGTATGCTCATTGGCTTGATAATCAATTTTTTTAATGTAAAAACACATTCCCAATTGGAACTATATTATCAGTTGTTGATTTTGCTGAAAATTATACTCTTACTCCACAAGAAGAAATTCAATCACAGTATTATAATTCAGTGCAAGTAGCTATATTTGTTCATATTTTTTATAGACATGTAGATGATAGTAGAGAAGATAATAGAATTTTTTTGAGAGAGTACCATTTTTATGTAAGTGATAATAAATTGCATTCATTTGAGTTTGTTCAATATTGTTTTTATATATTTTATAAAAATTTAAAAGAGAGGAATTCAAATGCTACAACATCTCATATGGTCGAATAATTACACGGGTCAATTCAAAAATTCTAGAATGTTTTATTGGTTATGTAGAATTCATTAGGAAAATAATATCCAACACATATGGAGTTTTTTTGAAGCTGGTCATGGTAAGGGAGAACACGATGGAGCAGGTGCATGTGTGAAAAGAGCTCTTGCTAGAGAGCAACTAAAATTTGAGGATGATGAGAAATTTAGAGATGCACATGTAATTGTAGATTGGTGCAATACAAAATTATCTACAAGAACAAGTGAGAGCTCAAAAATTCAAGGCTTCTTTTGGTTATTTGAAGAAAATGATATTTTTTCTTGACAAGATTGTGAAACAATTAATGGATCTACAAAATGGCATTCGTTTAAGAGTTCAAATGCAAAAACATGGACAATATGGACAAGGTATTTGGAATTATTTTTTCAATTTTGTATTGCAGGTGATTGGGAGGCATGTGAAAATACGAAATCGGTCGAACAATGGCAACAAAGAGACTTAACACCTACATCGACACATGTTGAACATGGAACGATAATTGAAGATAATCAAGTGTTCACATTAGATGATTATGATCGTGTTTCGGATCTTGTACAAGAAGTTACATTATTTATTGAGTTGAATTTTATATGTATTCATGTTTATATGTGAATTAAATATAAGTCACTCTTTATTGAATTTTTATTTTATTATTGCAGGACATGTGTATGTTGTTGTTGCACCTAAGGGGAATGAAGAGGAGACAGAGTATTGGTTGGCTAGAGGTTTTGAGAGAAAACATAAGTTGGTACATCCTAGAGTGGATGATGACAACTTTGAGTATCCAACTGGTTCAGTGGTTGTTGTTGGCACCTGGCTTCAAAAATAATTGATAAGAAAGAATGGCTTGCCTGCATTTGAAGATTATGAAAGACACAAGAAGATTATACATTATTCACATTTGATTTTGGCAACCAATATAAAACTAGTTAGATATCAAGGGAGGCCCGCTAATAAATTTTTATGGACACTTTCAATGGATGATCATGAGACAATCATAGATGCATTACAAAAAAGAGAGGATGCAGATGATACAATAGAGTAAATAAATATTGGTAAGTATATAGTTGTATATATATTTAATTGATATATGTATGTCTTTAGTCATTTCCTAATTAAAGTTTTATATCATTTTCTTTTTCAGGTCTCCCAAAACTAGATGCTTTACAAAAAAGATAGGAGATGCACATATATTTCAATGGAATTAGAATCTAGAGACAGGTAACTATATATAGTTCTATATACATTTATTGATAGTATAAATATAAAACTAAATTTAATTCATTGTCATTTTATAAAAAGTTTATAATTGATTTCATATCCCCTTAAGCCATTCTCTTAAAACCCCTTAAGCCATCCTCTTATGTACCATTAATCCATCCTCTTTCATCCCCTTAAGTCTCTCTATTAATTCCCCTTAAGCCATTCTATTAGGACCCCTTAATCCAGATCCTCATATATCTACCCTTAATCCATCCTCTTGCATCCCCTTAAGTGACTCTCTCAACACCCCTTAAGACATCCTCTTAGGACCCCTTAATCCATATCCTCATATATCTACCCTTAATCCATCCAGTTGCATCCCCTTAAGTCACTCTCTCAACACCCCTTAAGCCATCCTCTTAGGACCCCTTAATCCATACCTCATATATCTACCCGTATTCCATCCACTTGCATCCCCTTAAGTCACTCTCAACACCCCTTAAGCTATCCTCTTAGGACCCCTTAATCCATCCACTTGCATCCCCTTAAGTCACTCTCTCAACACCCCTTAAGCCATCCTCTTAGGACCCCTTAATCCATATCCTCGTATATCTACCCTTAATCCATTCACTTCCATCCCCTTAAGTCACTCTCTCAACATCCCTTAAGCCATCATCTTAGGACCCCTTAATCTATCCACTTGAATCCCCTTAAGTCACTCTCTCAACACCCCTTAAGCCATCCTCTTAGGACCCCTTAATCCATATCCTCCTATATCTACCCTTAATCCATCCACTTGCATCCCCTTAAGTCACTCTCTCAACATCCCTTAAGCCATCCTCTTAGGACCCCTTAATCCATATCCTCCTATATCTACCATTAATCCATCCGCTTGCATCCCCTTAAGTTACTCTCTCAACACCCCTTAAGCCATCCTCTAAGGACTCCTTAATCCATATCCTCGTATATCTACCCTTAATCCATCCACTTGCATCCCCTTAAGTCACTCTCTCAATGCCCCTTAAGCCATCCTCTTAGGACCCCGTAATCCATATCCTTGTATATCTACCCTTAATCCATCCACTTGCATCCCCTTAAGTCACTCTCTCAACACCCCTTAAGTCATGCTCTTAGGACCCCTTAATCCATATCCTCCTATATCTACCCTTAATCCATCCACTTTCATCCCTTTAATTCTCTCTAGGGTTCATGAGATGCTTAGAATAACAAATCTATATGGGTTAATGGTTTATGGTTCATCTCTTAGTCTTTAGGTCATATGGTTTAGGGTTTAGGGTTTCTAGGGTTCATGAGATGTTTAGAATAACAAATCTATATGGGTTTTAAGGGTTTAGGGTTCATGAGATGCTTAGAATAACAAATCTATATGGGTTAATGGTTTAGGGTTCATCTCCTAGTATTTAGGTCATATGGTTTAGGGTTTAGGGTTTCTAGGGTTCATGAGATGCTTAGAATAACAAATCTATATGGATTTTAAGGGTTTATGGTTCATCTGCTAGGATTTAGGTCCTATGGTTTAGGGTTTAGGGTTTTAAGTCATTCTCTCAACTCCCCTTAATCCACCCTCTTACATCCCTTTAAGTCATTCTATCAACTCCCCTTAATCCACCCTCTTACATACCTTCAAGTCATTCTATCAAGTCCCCTTAATCCATCCTCTTACATCCCTTCAAATCATTCTATCAACTCTCCTTAATCCATCCTCTTAAATCCCTTCAAGTCATTCTATCAACTCCACTAAATCCACCCTCTTGCATCCCCTTAAGCCATCCTCTTAAAGGACCCTTAAGTCACATCCTCTTACATCCCCTTAATCCACAATCTTGAATCCCTTAAGTCATTCTCATAATTCCCCTTAAGCCATCCTCTTGTTGGGTGTTGTTGATATGTGGTTGTCATTGATGTCAACACTATTGGAATTAATGTCTTTGAGGTTGTATATGTTGAGGATATTGAGAAAATTGTAATAAAATGAGTTTCAGGTTGATAGTGATGAAGTGAAGTTCAGTATGTTGCCAAGCTCAGTACGTTGTGGATTAAAGGGTTTGTTGTCAAGTATATCTAGTTTATCCATGTTAAGATTTGATCGAGTTATGAGTATCTATGTTCTAACAGTTTTTTTGTTGCTTCAGTTGGTGTCCTTGAATGAAGACGATGTGATTCTAGTAAGTTCAGTTGTTGTGGATGGTTCTCTGGTGATTCATGATGTTTGTGGATGTTTCTAGATCATGCTCTATCTGTGTTGTATGTCTGCATTGATCGTTGTGCTCATGATTGGTGATTTTCTCTTGTGTGTTCATGTTTTTTTATGTTCATGGCCGATAGGGTAATTGTAGCATGTTGTGGATCTTTGTGGAATAATTTTTGAAAGTGTTTCATGTTTGAGGATTTTTTTTTGGGTCTTCATTATGTTGTGGTCGACATTGGTTGATATGCATTGAAAATTATTTATTGTTTTGGGTCGACAATTTGCATATGTTTTATTATTTTGTTGAAGCCGACATGTAACAATGTAATCTCTTGTTATGGATATATATAAGTGATTTTTTATTCCAATTGAAGGAGTGCATGTGTATGAGATGTGTGAATAATTTCCTAATCATTTGAAGGCAAAAGGAGAGTGTGAAGAGTGAGCAGAGTGTGAAGAAGTGTTCATGTGCTTAACCAGAATTGTAATCAGGCATTAGCAGATGCTATTTTCTCAGTTCAAAATCCTATGGATGTAATCCAAATGTTTCTATAAGACAGTGTGTTCCTTTCAGCAGTAAGCCTTGTAATTGAGTAGTGAGCTCTAGGCAGTGTGCTTGAATGCATGTGAATTCCCCATTTATTCTTCTTTATACTTTTAATAGAGTATAATCTTGTGGATTGACCTCCACCGTGGTTTTTCCCCTAACAAGGTTTCCAAGTAAAAAATCTTGGTGTTATGTGTGTTTCTGATGTGTTGATGATTTATGCTTTCATGGTTATTAATCATATATGAGAATAAGGTTAATAAGTTTAAATTTTTGTGACAACTAATTCACCACCCCCTCTCAGTTGTTTTCCGTTGTGTTTCCAACAATCGGTATTAGAGCAGGTTCCTTGGAAGAAGTTTAATACCTTGAGGTATTCCGAGATGGCGACATATAAGAAGGATAGTCTGAGATTTGATGGAACAAATTATTCTCTATGGAAGAATAGAATGGAGTGTCATCTGAGATACATTGGTGAACCCTACTAGAACATTACAAGGACTAGGTATTTTATCCCACAGAATGGTCCTTCTACTGCTGTTGAGATTAAGGATGCTAAGTAAAATATCAGGGCTAATGAAGCATTATTGAGTGCTCTAACTGATTCTAAGATGACAAATGTTATGGATCTAAAGACTACTTATGAGATCTGGAAAAAGTTGGAAACTTTGTATGAAGGTGATGCTAATGTGAAGATTGCTAAGTTGCAAAGTCTAAAAGGGAAATATGAAATGTTGAGAATGGGTGATGATGAGAACATTACTTCTTTCATGTAAAGAGTGAATGAACTTGTGTGTGGTATTAGATGTGCTGGTGGACAATTGGAAGAATCAAAGATTGTTGCTAAAGTGCTCAGATCCTTGCTTGTTGCATACAAAGTCAAAGCTATTGCTATTGAGGAGCTCCAAACTGTAACAAATGTAACTAGAGATATGTTGATTGGTAAGCTTACTGCTTTTGAGATGAGTGAATTTTGTGATGCTCTTCATAAGACAAAATCTACATTCAAAGCTACTATTTTCGGAAGGGATAAATAGAGATATGATCTATGAGAAAGTTCTTCTAGAAATATATTCAAGTATGAGGAGGAAATGAGAGAGATTGAAGAAGAAGAGATAAAACTAGATGAGCTTGAAGCACTTATTGTCAAGAGAGAAGCCAGAGGAGAAGGTAAGTATAAAAGGAAGTTTCCTATTAATTTTTTTTCTTGCAATAAGATAGGTCAATTTGTATCAAGGTGTCCAGAAAGAGTTCCTAAGTACAGACCTAGCAAGTCTAGATTTCAAAGGAAGTGTTATTATGTTGCTGATGAAGGCGTGACAAATGATGAATTTGATAAAGGGAATGTAAATGAGGATGAATGGGTATTTATTGCTATCAAGAAAAATAATCCTATGTCTACTAAATCTGCTAATTGTACAAATGTGGAGAAAGTTGTAAGGAAAATTAGATGCGAAAACAATTCTCCTAACGTCAATACCTCAGGGAAGAATACATATGTACTTTTAAATTTTACAATTACAGTCAAGTTAAGATGCACTAAGAAATAGATTATAGAAATAAAGTTTTGACAATCACACAAGAACACTAGATATACATGGGAAAACCCTTACGGGAGAAAAACCCACCACACCAAGAGAAATCACTTTGTATTACAGTAATTGAAATTTCATACAATTTACAGACTTATCTTTCTGGTGTCTGTTTATAACAGCATTCACCATTTACAAAATGCACAGGAACCTTCACAATTACAGTCCACATAATAGAATTCTTCCACTGCTTCAATCACACAACAATCTATTGAACCACCCAACCATCGAACTGTGCACAATCTGCAATCATCGAGTATATCCATGGTGTTTCCCTGTCTGTCAAACTTCCTCATAGAACCGTCACAATTGACTATATTCCAACTGTTCCCATTCGGCTCCTCCTATTCGTCCATGAGATGCCACATTAGATAGTCTTACTCGGTCAATAGAATTCACAATGTACTGGCATCTCGGTGAGACACTAATAGTGTCTCGCCGATGCCACATAGACTTCTTATCGATGTTGCCAAGGGTCACCGTAGTCCCCAAGATGTTCTATCCAGCTCCATGAGTTACACCGAGTCACCAAGCAGTCACTCAGACCTATAGTATTCGCGAGGAGATCATAGCAAGTCACCAAAGGTATACCGAAGACACAAGTCATATCGAGCTCCAAAAGATAGTCGGCAAGACATACCAATATCACCAAGAGGTCTCATAGAGCAACTTGAGTTACAATGAAAGAATACAACTATCGGCAAGTCCAAACACACTCGCTGAGACGTTACGTCGAACAAGGCAAGTCATACCGAGCTTCAATCACTAGTCGGCAAGACTTAACACCTTTGCCGAGAGGTTTCTCTGAGATCTTTTGTTTCACCGAAACCGTCAGCAATCACCAGGACATACACCTTTTGCTAGGACTTTACACCGAGCTTTAAGACTCACCTCGAAGTGTCATATGTTGGCAAGAGTTACCCCGATAGCCATCGGCTATCGGCAAGACATTCACCATCGCTAAGAGGTTTCTCCAATCGCTTTGAGTTACACCAAAGAACGTTTGGATGTGTTCCCTGTCAGAAAGATTCTATTGTTCGCTGGGACTTCTCACTGAACCATATGTTACATCGAAGATACCAACAGTATTCCTGTCAGAGAGACATTAGCTTTCACTAAGACGCCTCACCGAGCCACTGTGTTACACCGAAGATCATGGTCGCCAAGAGTCTCCCTGATACACAATTGAATGGCCTTTCGGCCAGAGGTCTCTTGAGTGCTGTGAGTTCATAACGAGCACTCCTTGTCACAATGATAGACCAAAGTGAACCTTTTGGAAAGACTTCTGCAAGGTCATAGTGACCTATGCAAAACATAATGATACACACTGCTTGTCGGCCAGACATTGAAGTTGTCACACCAACTTGGCTCTCATGAAGGTTTCAGCCTGTATTGATTGAGACATACATTTCCAACAATCTCCCACTTGACGAAGATCATACAGGCACCTCCAAAGCACAAATAAAACTTACTGAAAATCATGGGCACTAAGGCCCATAGAATTGGCACACCACCTGAACTTGTCTGTGCTCACTAGCTTTGTCAATGCATCTGCAACATTCTCCAGAGTATCAACCTTTTCCAAACTGACCTTTCCATCCTCAACCATATCTCGTACAAAGTGGTATTGTACATCAATATGTTTCATCTTGGCATGGAAAGTAGGGTTCTTTGCCAGAAAAATTGCACTCTAACTGTCACATAAAATAGTTATTTCCCCTACATCAAAACCAATGTTAGAACAGAAACGTTTCAACCAAACTGCTTCTTTACAAGCATGAGTAGCTACCATGTATTCAGCCTTCATAGTGGACAAAGTGACTACAGCCTGCCGCTTACTCATCCAACTCACTGCACCACCATTCATCATGAAAACGTATCCACTAGTGGAACTCCTGCTGTCAATGTCCCTTGCCCAATCAGAATCTACATATCCACGAATGCTGAGAGTCCTCTATGATTCAACTAAATTCCCATGGTAACACAATGCAAAATCTGAAGTGCCCTTCAAATATTTGAAAACTCTTTTCACAACATCCCAATGCGTTCTTCCTGGATTAGCCATAAATCGACTAAAAACTCCTACTACTTGGGCAATGTCTGGCCTTGTACAGACCATTGCATACATGAGACTATCTACTGCACTAGCATAGGGTACACTAGTCATGTCCTCCATCTCAGTAGGAGATTTTGGACAGTCCTCAACAGATAGCTTCGTTCCCTACATGACTGGAACAACTAACTGCTTGCAATCATTCATACAAAATCTCTCAAGAACAGTCCTGATATACTTACTCTGACTAAGCCAAAGCTTTCTATTCTTCCTGTCCCTGGTTATCTCCATCCCCAGAATATACCTTGCTGCACCAAGATCCTTCATTTCGAACTTAGCAAACAACTGAGACTTAAGATCAAAAATCATTAGCTTGCTATTACCTATGAACAGTATATCATCAACATAGAGAGCAATAACTAATACTTGATCACTTCCAGCTTTATAATATACACAGTGATCAGATTTTGATCTCACAAATCCCAAAGATAATACAAATGTATCAAATTTCTGGTACCACATTCTAGGTGACTGCTTTAACCCATACAGAGACTTCTTTAATTTGCACACCAGTTTTTCTTTACCTTTCTCAACAAAGTGCTCAGGCTGGGACATATAGATTTCTTCTTCAATATCACCATGAAGAAATGTTGTCTTCACATCCACCTGTTCGATCTCTAAGTCATACACAGCTGCAAGTGACAATAGAAATATGATAGATTTCAACTTTGCTACAGGGGAAAATATTTCCCCATAATCGATTCCCTTTACCTGGGAATAACCCTTTGCAACTAGTCTCACCTTGTACTTTTCTACACTGCCATCCAGACCAATCTTTTTCTTAAATACCCATTTGCAGCCCACAACTTTTCTGCCTTTAGGCAAGGGCACCAAACTCCAAGTTTCATTTTTCTCTAATGATGCCATCTATTCGTTCATGACTTCCAACCAAGAGTCTGAATCAGACATTTTAATTGCCTCTTTTACAGTCCTAGGCTCATCAGTGCTAGAAATCAAAGCATAGGCACAAGTAGAATCTATCAAAGAGAACCCATACCTATCTGGTTGTTTTCTTTCACGGGTTGACCTCCTCACTTGTTGAGGCTGAGGTTCTTCTTCTTTAGAACTTTCAGAACTACTCGAGCTCTCCTCAGTTTCAGGTACATTTTCAATTTCCAATTCCTCTTTCTCTGGTGTAGGAGGAATTAATGCTACATCCTTATTTTTATCTAACTTTGTCTCTGACTGCAGATCCAAAGTGGAAGGTTTCAACTCACGAAAGATTACACTTCTGTTGTATACAACCTTCTCGTTATCAGGATTCCAAAGCTTGTATCCTTTTATGACAACGCTATAGCCAATGAAAATACATTTGACAGCCTTGTTCTCCAATTTAGATCTTTTCACATCCAACACATGAGCATATGCCTCACAGCCAAAAACACGAACATGTCTTAAAGAGGGCTTCTTACCAGACCACACTTCCAAAGGTTTTTTCTCAACAAGAGTAGAATTTGGAGAACGATTAATTAAATGACATGCAGTAGATACAACCTCAGCCCATAATTTCTCCTCTAAACCAGCACTACTAAGCATATTTCGTGCTCTCTCCATCACTATCCTATTGAACCTTTCTGCAACTCCATTCTGCTGTGGAGTATAAGGTGTAGTCTTGTGTCTTTTAATTCCATGGTCTTTACAGTATCTTTCAAATTCAAAAGAATATAATTCATCGCCATTATCAGTCCTTAAGCATTTTATTTTTCTACTAGTTTGATTTTCAACAAGGTTCTTAAATTCTTTAAATTGACTGAACACTTCTGATTTACTTTTCAAAAAATAAACGAATGCTCTTCTTGAATAATCATCAATAAATGACACATAGTATCTTGACTTAGACAAAGAAGGAACATCCACTGGACCAAATATATCCAAACGAATATAATCTAACAAACTAGAAGATTTATGAGGACTGGAATAAAACAAAACACAGTGCTGCTTGAATCCATATATATAGTGTTCACATAATTCAAATTCAAGATTACAATCTTCAAGCCCCTCAACCAGGTTTTTGTTCTTCAAGGTTTTTAAACCTTTCTCTCCTATGTGGCCTAACCTTTGATGCCAAAGCATAGTCTTCTCTACAAGAAGTTTTACTTCCATAGAGTTTACACAATTAGGGATATTTCCCTCTTTACCTCCATGAGCAGCTTTCAGTGACTTTCCAGAGACACTGTTACATTGAAAAACCTGTGCATCCAGCTTGTATAGGGTACCAATTTGAGCACCTCTAGCCAGCACCATCGAACCTCTAGTCATCTTGCATCCACTTCCAGAGAACGTAACTTGTACTCCAATATCGTTCAGTATACTTATAGACAATAGATTTTGAGGCAGACCTGGTATGTGCATAACATTATTAATTCCCTTCACTTTTCCATTAGGAAATTGTATTCTGACTCTTCCATGCCCAACAATCTCCAAATTTGAATCACTCGCCAAGTACACCTTTCCACCATCGTATTCTTCATACTTTGTGAACCACTCTCTATGATATGTCATGTGGAATGATGCTCTAGAATCAATCAGCCAGACATCATTTGATGCCTGTGTAGCCAAAGTTGCAATGAAGGCGTCACCATCACTATGAGAAGAACCATTATCAGAAGATCCCTTCTTCTTCTTTTTCTCCTCTTTACAATCCCTTCGGACATGACCAGGTTGCCCATAGTTCCAGCACTTCACCTTGGACTTCTTGCCAGGAGACTTTGATCTCCCTTCTGATTTTGATATGGAATTCTTGTCCTTCTTCTTGCCTTTCTCCTTCGGTCTTCCTTTGATAGAAAGAGCTTCCTTTGCCATCTCAGAAGATTTCCTTCTCATCTCTTTTGACAGCAAAGATGCAACAACATCTTCCATCTTGAAACTGGATGTTGTACTCCCAATCGCCATCACCAGATGATCCCATGAGTCTAGCAAAGAACACAATAGAAGCATACAACGATCCTCTTCTTCAATCTTTACACCAACATATGTTAATTGAGCAAGAAACATATTAAATGCGTTCAAATGATCAGCTACAGACCCTCCTTCCTACATTCTCAAAGAGTATAGTTTCTTCCTCAGGAATAGTTTATTCACCAAGGAATTCCCTTGATAAATAGACGCTAGTCTATTACACAGGGAAGACGCAGTCTTCTCTTCATGCACATTGAGAAGAACAAAGTTTGCCAAACAGAGCCTTATCAGCCCCTTAGACTTTCTGTCTACAAGGTCCCAATATTCTTGCTTCATGCCTATAGGTTTAGTTCCAGACATTGCAATCCAAAGATCATGATCCACTAAAAGATCCTCCATCTTGAGTTTCCACAACTCAAAGTTACTTCCATTTAATTTCTCTATTTCAAACTTTCCAGATGTACTAGCCATCTTAATCTGTAATTAGAAATTGACAAACTCTACAAGACTCCCACTGAATAGAATTGACACAAAAAACCCAACGTACCCACAAGGATAACACAATTGGCCAGGCTTTGATACCACTTGTAAGGAAAATTAGATGCAGAAACAATTCTCCTAATGTCAATACCTCAGGAAAGAATGCAGATGTACTTTTAAATTTTACAATTACAGTCAAGTTAAGATGCACTAAGAAATAGATTATAGTAACAAAGTTTTGACAATCACACAAGAACACCAGATATACGTGGGAAAACCCTTACAAGAGAAAAACCCACCACACCAAGAGAAATCACTTTGTATTACAGTAATTGTAATTTCATACAATTTACAGACTTATTTTTTTGGTGTTTGTTTATAGCAACATTCACCATTTACAAAATGCACAGGAACCTTCACAATTATAGTCCACAGAATAGAATTCTTCCACTGCTTCAATCACACAAAAATTTGTTGAACCAACCAACCATCGAACTGTGCACAATCTACAATCATCGAGTATATCCATGGCATTTCCCTGTCTGTCGAACTTCCTCACAGAACCGTCGCAACTGATTGTCTTCCAACTGTTCCCATTTGGCTCCTCCTATTCGTCCATGAGATGCCACATTAGATAGTCTTACTCGATCAACATAATTCGTAATGTACTGGCATCTCTATGAGACACTAACAGTGTCTCACTGATGCCACATAGACTTCATATCGATGTCGCCAAGAGTCACCATAGTCGCCAAGATGTTTTATCGAGCTCCATGAGTTACACCGAGTCACCAAGCAGTCACCCAGACCTATAGTATTCGCGAGGAGATCATAGCGAGTCACCAAAGGTATACCGAAGACACAAGTCATATTAAGCTCCAAAAGATAGTCGACAAGACATACCGATATCGCCAAGAGGTCTCATAGAGCAACTTGAGTTACACCAAAAGCATACAACTATCGAAAAGTCCAAACACACTCGCTGAGATGTTACGCCGAACAAGGAAAGTCATATCGAGCTTCAATCACTAGTCGGCAAGACTTAACACATTCGTCGAGAGGTTTCTCCGAGATCTTTTGTTTCACCGAAACCGTCAATAGTCGCCAGGACATACACCTTTGGCTAGGACTTTACACTGAGCTTTAAGACTCACCCCGAAGTGTCATCCGTTGGCAAGAGTTACCCCGATAGCCATCGACTATCGGCAAGACATTCACCATCGCTAAGAGGTTTCTCCAATCGCTTTGAGTTACACCAAAGAACGTTTGGATGTGTCCCTTTTTGGCAAAACTTCTACTGTTCACTGGGACTTCTCACCGAACCATATGTTACGAAAAAGATACCAGCAATATTCCTGTCAGTGAGACATTAGCTTTCGCTAAGACGCTTCACCGAGCCGCCATGTTACACTGAAGATCATGGTCGCCAAGAGTCTCCCCGATACACGATTGAATGGCCTTTCGGCCAGAGGTCTCCCAAGCGCTGTGAGGTCATAACGAACACTCCTTGTCACAACGATAGACCAAAGTGAACCTTTCGACAAGACTTTTGCAAGGTCACAACGACCTGTGCAAAACATAATGATATAAACTACTTGTTGGCCAAACATTGAAGCTGTCACACCGACTTGGCTCTCATGGAGGTTTCAGCCTGTCTTGATTGAGACATACATCTCCAACAAAAGCCCTGGCTACTCGAGTTGAAGAGAAAAATGAATGGGTGATTGAAAATGGATGCTCTCATCACATGACAAGTGAGAAAAGTAAGTTTGTGAGCTTGGAAAAGTATGAAGCTGGTGTTGTAAGATTTGGTGATGACAAAGCAGGTGTAATCTGTGACAGAGGATGCATTTCTATTGATGGTAAGCATAATACTAATGATGTCCTATATGTGGAAGTTTTGAAGCATAATATCTTAAGTGTTGGACAGATGGTTGACAAGGGATACAATCTTCAATTCAAGGATGGAAAGTGTAGAATATTGGGGAGTTCCAGAAATGTGATTGCATTAGGTACAAAAACAAAAGGTAATATCTTTCACTTGAGTGTTGCTAGTAAAAGTTGTCTTATTGATCAAGTTGATGAAAGTTGGTTGTGGCATAGGGGAATGTGTCATGTAAAATTTGATAATATTATCAAGATAAGTTCTACTTAGGCTATGAGAGATCTTCCTAAGTTGATAAAACCTACTAATGATAAATGCAAGGAATGTCAGTTAGGAAAGAAAACTAGAGTTTCATTTCAGAGCAAACAACATTGTTCAAATGAAGTGTTGGAGCTTGTGCATATTGACTTGTGCGGTCCTTCTAGAGTAAGAAGTTTACAAGGATACATGTATTTCATGTTACTCATTGATGATTATTCCAGAATGAAGTGGGTTACCTTCTTAAGGGAGAAATCTAAAGCTCTAGAGAAGTTCAAGATTTCTAAGGCTATGGTTGAGACAGAGACAGGTTTGAAGATCAAATGTGTGAGATCGGTTAGAGATGGTGAATTCACTTCCGATGAGTATAATTCTTTTTGTGAAGAACATGGAATAAAGAGACAATTATTTTCCCTGCATACTCCTTGGAAAATGGAGTTGTGGAAGGGAGGAACATGAAAATTGAAGAAGTTGCTAGAACTATGATGCTAGAAGGAAATGTTCCTCATATCTACTAGAGAGAAACAATGAGTATTGTTGTTTACACACTCAACCGGGTACAAGTCAAAGGTGATATTGGTAAGACTCCTTATGGGCTATGGTATGGTCATAAACCTACTATTAGATACTTCAAAATCTTTGGGAGTAAATGCTATATCAAAAGAGATGAAGGTAAAGGAAATTTTGATGCTAGGAGTGTTGAAGGAATCTTTCTTGGTTATTCTACTAAAAGTAAGGCCTACTAGTGCTACAATAAGAGATTGAGGAAAGTAGTTGAAAGTGAAAATGTCAAGGTTGATGAAGACATAGCTAGACCATCCAAAACCTGTGGATATGATTCAGATGATCAGAATGATAGTTCAAATAAAGGAAAGAAAGTTCAGACTTCAAATCAAGTTCAAATCATTTTGGTGAATCAAGAAAATCAAGAGGAAGGAACTAGTGAAAGTGCAGAAGAGAGATCACAAGAGCCTGATGTTCAAGAAAATCCTAAGACTCCAAGGTATGTAAGACTAATTCATTTAGACAATCAGATCATAGTTGATAAGAACAAAGGTGTTCAGACTAGGAGAAAAATTGCAAAAGAATACTGTTTGATTTCAAAGACTGAGCCTACTAATGTCAATGAAGCATGCAAAGATGAACATTGGGTGGAAGAAATGAAAGATGAACTACATCAGATTGAGAAGAATGATACATGGATTCTTGTTCCTAGACCTAAGGACAAAAATGTAATTGGAACTATATGGGTCTTTAGAAACAAACCGAATGAGCAAAGTGAAGTTGTTAGAAGTAAAGCAAGATTGGTGTGTAAAGGATATTCTCAGATGGAAGGAATTGAATTCGAAGAAATTTTTTCCCCTGTTGCTAGGATTGAAGCTGTGAGACTATTTCTTGCTTATGTTGCTTACAAAAACTACAAGGTTTATTAGATGGATGTCAAGTCAACATTTCTAAATGGTGAATTGGAAGAAGAAGTGTATGTTGAGCAACTTGATGGATTTCAATTGACTGATCAGGGAGATATGGTTTGTCGGTTGAAGAAAGCACTGTATGGACTCAAGCAAGCCCCAAGATCATGGTATGCCAGATTGGACAAGTATTTGTTGAAGCTTGGATTTAATAAAGGTACTCTTGATAGTAATTTGTATTTCAAGATTGGTCATGATAAAGATTTGATTGTTGAAGTCTTTGTTGATGATATCATTTTTGGAGGAGATTATGGTTTGTGCATGAATTTTGTTGATGAGATGCAGAGTGAATTTGAGATATCTATGATTGGAGAGATGAAATTATTTTTGGGATTGCAAATTGCTTAGCTAGATAAATGGCTCTTTATATCTCAGTCCAAGTATGTGAAAGAACTGATAAAGAAGTTTGGTATGGAAGATTCAAAGCTAGTTGGTACACCTATGGTGACCAAATGTAAGTTGACACAAGATGATGATTCCTCGAAAGAAAATCAAACTAGATACATATTGATGATTGGTGGATTTCTCTATTTGACTCAAACTAGAACTGATATCATGAATGTTGTATGCATTGTTGCAAGATTTCAAGTTGATCCTAAGGAATCTCATGTGACTGCTGTGAAGAGAATTTTCAGATACTTGAAGGGGACAATTGATTTTGGCCTATGGTATCCTAGAGATGGTGACCTTACTTTGAGTTCCTTTACTGATGCTGATTGGGAAAGAGATGTGAATGAAAAAAAAAGTACTAGTGGTGGTGCATTTTTCTTAGGAAAGAAGCTGATTTCATGGCTAAGTAAGAAGCATAATACCATTTCTTTATCTACTAAAGAGGCAAAATACATTGTTGTTGCTAACAATTGTACTCAAGTATTGTGGATGAAGCAGATGTTGAAAGATATCAAAGCTGTGTATGATGAACCTATTGCTATATTCTATGACAATTCAAGTGCAATTAACATTTCTAAGAATCTAGTGTTGCATTCAAAGACCAAGCATATATCTATCAAATTTCACTTTTGGAGAGAGAAGGTGAGTGAAAAGGAAGTCATATTGGAGTATGTGCCTACTAAGGAACAGATTGCATATATCTTTACCAAGCCTTTTCCTAAGGATAATTTTGAGTATCTTAGAGAGAATCTAGGGGTGATTACCCCTCCTAATCAAAACTAAGATGCATTGACTTGCATCAGTCTGTGCATTTCACAGTCATATCTTGATCTGGATTGATGTTGTGGTGGCTGCTACTTAGGGGGAGTGGTCAGATGTTCAAATATGTGGTTCAAAGCTTGTGTGTATCTTTTTCATTGATGTTAAAGGGGGATAAGAGTCATGTGAAAGAGTTGAGGAGAAAAGAGTCAAAATCTAAGGGGGAGAAAGTGCTAAGAGATAGTTGTGTTGATGGTGTTTTTCACATCATGTGTTGCCATCAATTTCAAAGGGGGAGATTGTTGGATGTTGTTGATATGTGGTTGTCATTGATGTTAACACTATTGGCATTAATGTCTTTGAGGCTATATATGTTGAGGATATTGAGAAAATTGTGATAAAATGAGTTGTCGGTTGTTAGTGATGAAGTGAATTTCAATATGTTGTCGAGCTCAGTACGTTGATGATTAGAGGTTGTGGATTAAAGGGTTTGTTATCGAGTATATCTAGTTTATCCATGTTAAGTTTTAGAAATCCACATGGAGATTTGATCGAGTTATGAGTATTTGTGTTCTAACAATTTTTTTGTTACTTCAGTTGGTGTTCCTGAATGAAGATGATGTGATTCTAGTATGTTCAGTTGTTGCAGATGCTTCTCTAGTGATTCATGATGTTTTTGGATGTTTCTAGATCATGCTCTATCTGTGTTGCACATCCACATTGATCGTTGTGCTTGCGATTGGTGATTTTCTCTTGCATGTTCATGTTTTTTATGTTCATGGTCGACATGGTAATTGTAGCGTGTTGTGGATCTTCCTAGAATAAATGTTGAAGGTTTTTCATGTTTGAGGATTTTTTTTTAGGTCTTCATTATGTTATGGCTGACATCGGTCGATTCGAATTGAAAATTATTTATTGTTTTGGGCTAACAATTTGCATATGTTTTATTATTTTGTTGAAGCCGACATGTAACGATGTAATATCTTGTTGCGGATATATATAAGCAATTTTTTATTCCAATTGAAGGAATGCATGTGTATGAGATGTGTGAATAATTTCCTAATCATTCAAAGGTAGAAGCAGAGTGTGAAGAAGAGTGAGCAAAGTGTGAAGAAGTGTTCATGTGCTTAATTGAAACTGTAATCAGGCATTAGTAGATGCTATTTTCTCAATTCAAAATCAAATGATGTAATCCGAATGTTTTTGTAAGACAATGTGTCTTCCTTTGGGTAGTAAGCCTTGTTGTAATTGAGGAGTGAGCTCTAGGCAGTGTGCCTGAATGCATGTGCATTCCCCATTTATTCTTCTTTATACTTTTAACAGGGTGTAATCTTGTGGACTGACTCCACCGTGGTTTTTCCCCTAACAAGGTTTCCACATAAAAAGTCTTGGTGTTATGTGTGTTTCTGATGTGTTGATGATTTATGCTTTCATGGTTATTAATCAGATCTGAGAATAAAGTTAATAAGTTTAATAAGTTTAAATTTGTATGACAAATGATTCACCCCCCCTCTCAGTTGTCTGCCCTTGTGTTGCCAACACCTATTAGGACCTATTAAGCCATATCCTAAGGTTCATGACATGTGTTAGCTCTCAAAAAACACAGGTTTGAACCACGAAAGGTTGCCAATCTTTCACAACGCTTTAGGGTAACAGACAAGGTCAAAAAGACTTTGGACCTTCTACTCTTCAGGTGTTGCTAGACCTAAGCGGGTATACCTATCTGAATTACGAAGGCTTGGCTTATAATTATCTTTCATGCAATGATTTGTCCACGTTGGCATATGAAAATGAACAAACTAAATCAAATTTGGTATATATTGTATACCAGTATTCAAAACTAAAACCTAATATGATCAGTTAACAAATGTAAAAATGTGAGTGAAACTAAAGAATGAAAATGAAAAGACCAGTGCCTTATAGGATTTACAGAGTCAAGAGAAATCTGAAACAAGTACATTGTTCTGGCAGACATTCAAGTTATTTAACATTTTGTTTGGTTTATAACTTGTATAAACATGCAGGATTGTGATTATTGAGTTCTTAGTAATCCAATTGACATTCCCTAATTACTATGATCAATTCAAAGAATTTAATCTTTACTGGAAAGAAACTATTAATTGACCATACAGATGCAGCAAATGTGCATTGACGAACTAGGTATAAACTTGTTACACCAATTCGAATAACCAGAAAACACCATTACGGAGACAACTTCAATAATATTTTTCAACGAATACCATAAACAACCGATACCAGAAACAATTTCACCATAGTATTAGATTTTCATTGATATCTCCATGATTTTACATATGCAACCAGTCTCATCCTTGCCAAAAAATTGTATTCTACTGTCTCTTCTCTATTCTCTATCCTTTTCTACCTATCGCCCCCATATTGTTTTCAAAATGGATATTTATAAATTGAGAATACGAAAGGACGCATCCTTTTGGAAATAGAAAATATCAAACTACAAAACAAAAGATAGAGAATAATTAGGCTCTATTTAGACACAAATGAGTCTTGGCGAGGTGGTCCAAATAATCCTGGCACTCATACGTGTCTGCATCTCCAACAGCATTCCAGATCATGATTTCCATCTTGACCATTTCCTCATTTTGCTCACTCACTTCCTCCAATGTTGTATCCTCTGCAGAAACTGTCTTCATGACTTCATTCAGCATTGAGTCACATTCATTCTTCCATCTGGTGGCATCTTTCAATTCCCCTTTATCATCAGAGAATATGATCACAATTTTATTGGCAGCTTCAATTAATCCTTGTTCATCCCCCTGCAATTCCTCATAGAAGTTTCGATGACAATTCACAATATGATTTGCAGCTTCAAGTGTTACACTGCTGGAAACATCACTTTGGGCCAGTTCATGAAACTTCTCCATTATTCGTCCATCCATCCTTTCATGCTCCTTCAATGTAGCTAGAGTATGAGAATATTTTCCCCATAATTTATTCAACCAAGATGTCAAATTTTCCTTCCTCTTCTTGACAATTGTTGCAATTGCATCATACTTTCCCTGAGCATAAGCACTTGACCCTACCCAATGATCTTTTGCCTTAGAGATTTCTGCTTGAGTGAGCATTTTGGCTGGATCCATTGAAACACCAATCAAGTCTTTGAGTCTATCATTTTCTCTCAGCAATTTTTCATTTTTTTCTTTATATATTTCTCTTTCTTTTATTAGTAACTAAATCTGTGCTTTATTCAACTTTGCAACATTTACCCCAATCTCAGTAGTAGCTAAAGGATCAGCCTCTCTGACTTTTAGAGTCATGACATGGCCAAATTCCTTCTTTGTATCAATTACCACTGATTTCCTGTGGGGTGGGTATAAATCCCATATCATCAATGATCCCTCATCAGTATCATACTTGGAGCCTGCATATACTTATGTCACCTTTTCCTTGTCAAGCTTGTGTGTAGCATTACTATCCTTCAAGAAACTATCAAAGACCAATGCAGAGTTCAAGTCAAGTCCAGGAAAGATCATGACACCAACATTCTCCAACATTTTCCTCCCTTTTTCAGGAGTCATATTTGTCATTTCATCATCCACACACTTTCTCAATTGACCCAACAACTGTTCCTCATTCCCTGAAGTAACATCATCAACATTTTCTCTTATTTCTTTCCCCTTCTGCTTGTACAAGAATGCCTTGAACTCTGGGGAATTTATAAACTCATCATCAGAGACAAATGATCTATACTCCATGTGCCTTGCATCAACATCACCACTTTCAATACTCTGTTCTCTAACTGGGAAGACATACTGCTGAGTTCTAATCCTGGATACCTTTTCTAGTCTACCCTGTGGCACATTACCCTTTGGTGTTTCTTCCCCTGAAGACATTTTCTCTACCTCCAATATCCCTTGGTTATATCTCTCAACCACCATTTCAGCTTCATCTTCATTCAGATTCCTGATCATATCATCAAAAGGATAGGGTACATGCTGATACCCCCCAAATTTTATCTTCATCTTAGCACAATTTATATATCCCTCTAGGTCAAAACTCTTCCTGGGTGGTCCTCTCTTCATATTATAATGCAACAATCTATCAAGGATTGAATTGTATCCTTCCTTGGCCATCACAGTGAAATCACCAAAACACAAGGTACTAGGCATAAAAGCCTGCTTCCCAAAAGAACTGAAATGCATCACACTGCAGTAATCCATCTATCTAACAATTTCCAAATATGCAACTCTATTTGGAATTGTCCTTGGCAGAATGAGAGGATCATCTTCAAACCCATATACTCTGATCATTGTAGCTCCCTCCAAACAATACCAGTCACCCCAGTTATGATCAATTGGCCCATTGAAATATTTTGGCCGTAGGAATCTCTTAATCTCATCAGTCAAAGAATAATTACAAGGATATTGAGACAACTTATATAATGTTTTTACAAAATACTCTTCAAAATGAATGAAACTGGAACTAGCAAACCTACTGTCCCAAATGGCAGTCCATAATTGAACAGGCAATGCTTCACCCTCCTTACCAACTTGAGAAATTCTCATTTCTAGAGGCCATACTCCCAACTCCTGTCCAAAATACAGCACCAAGTGCATCAACAATGAATAGTGTCTGAGATGAACAATAGATGATCTGCTCTTGATAGCCATCAACCCTGAATCAAGCCCCCTATAAATATATGAAGCATAGTCAAATGGTCTGGAGTTGTGATACTGGATATCTGCTGTGATAATCATTGGCACAATTGACATGAATTTTGGGCCATCCATCCCCAATACTCGACACACTGAGAAATATGTGTACTTCATATAAGGCTAAAACAAATCTACATGATAAGGAGGCCCCTCACTATCTTGCAGAGGTTCTGATTTGTTACCCAGTTTAATTCTATGAATAGGCAACCTCCAACCCTTATAGATTGTATCCATTCTTGAAAATTCCTTTTCCAACTCTTCACAATTGATCTGCTCATCGCAAAACCCTTCCAATTTGAAAACCTCAGCTATTGCTTCTTTAGACACATATATTTGTGGTTTTCCAGATGGGTCACATATAGCCTTATGTTTTGGATCATAATTATCTGCAAGCAATTTCACTAATTCTGCATTTACAAAAATATTAGGGCACACCAGTTTCCTTACATTCAGCTTCCATGGATTATAGACTGGTTCAAAGCGATTTCTCCTATGATAGTGAAAATTGAAAAGTTCTTACCCTCTTACGGCAGTCTAGACATCACCTATGAACTTGCATTTATCTTCTAACTTGTCAAATTCTGCCCTAAGTTGTGCGGACCTTCTAGCTTTAGGCTCTGAGCTGGGTAACTAATCAATAAGGTCTTGATTCAACCTCCTTTTGGTGCCCTCATGCCCTGTATCAACCTTTTGTTTCTTTCCTTTTGACAGACTACTCTCACCAGGCTTTCTACCCTTACCCTTTCCAAAACCAGAAGACTCCATTCTCAAGCTTACAAAATCAAAATGTGAACAAACCAAGAAGTAATTACTTACAGTATTATGCTCGAGCTCCTCAGGCTGAGAAAAATCCCGGTTCTCTGTTTAGCATGCCAATTCACCCGTAATCAATTTAGAACTAAAGAATTGATTAAAACTTTACTGTTATATCCCATCGCACCATTAATGAAGCACGAATGAAGACCCATTTGAAACTGGCATTGTCGCATCAAACGTCTTGTTGGTGAGAGATTTTCAAATCTGGGGCGAAGTCCTTTTGCAACCTTTATTTATCCTTTCGCCAAGACATTATACAGTCATACCGACACTTGGAATCAAAATGATGACTATTGCTTCTATTTTTTCATGTCGCTATAACAATTCTGAGTCGGGGAGATGTTACATAGACTTCATAGTGTCATACCGATATGCATTCTTCAAATCATTTTCCAATCATTGAGACAAAATCACCCTTTCACTGATGAAATTTCATTTCGGCGTAACCACCAAGTTTTCTCACCGAAGAAATAAACCCTACAAATGAAACAATACCTTCGGCAAGATAATGAACCTTCGGGAAGATTCATACCGACACCAAATGTCTGGCCGAATCCATTCCTCTAGATTACTTCATTTGGCAAGACTCACCCCGAAATATTTTGTCGGTACAACATTCAAACTTCGGTGAAACTTACGCCAAAGAGTTCTTCTCCTGGTGATGCATATCACTTATCGGCATATCTTTTAAATCGGAAAGACTCCATAGCTTCACCCGATAGCCTTTTGAATCCCCTACACCTTATCGGCAAGATCTGACACCTTCGTCAAGACATTACCCCGACATACTTTAGTCTTACCGATATACTTCCTCATGTGCCAGTCGGCGAAACACAATGTATTTGCCATAAATTCTCAACAATACCAATCAGTTTGGCCGAAATGACCCTTATTACATGCTAATCGGCAAGACAAATTGAACTCGCCGTGACATTACAATGACGCCCCAACTTATGCCGATATATTTTTTCTATATGCCGATCGGCAAGAAAAAATACTTCGCTATGACTTTACCCCAAAATGGCTCCTTTGCCAATATGAATCTTCACAGTCGCTAAAACAAAAGAAAAGTCTTGCCGATAGTTTGCAACAAATACATGTTAGTGAAAATATAGGTCGGGGAGACTTTTACTATGTCTTGCCGATATGGGTCCTTTAATGAAATATGAAGGACTAGATGAATTCAAATGTGTCATGTTAGCTCTCAAAAATGCAGGTTTTAACCACAAAAGGTTGCCAAGCTTTCACAACATTTTAGGGAAACAAAACAAGGTTTGAAACAATTAAACCTTCTACTCTTTAGGTGCTGCAAAACCATGGCGGGTGTACCTCTCTGAATAATGCAGACTTAACTTGCAGTTAATCCTCTTACAACACTTGTCCACAATGGAAAATGGGAGTGAACAAATGAAATTCAATTTGAAGCAATGACAATATTCAGCTCTAAGTCCTAAATACTCAATTAAAAGAAACTATATGAATTTATAATGGTGAAGTGCAGAGACTAGTGCCTTGTTGGGTATGTGGAGTCAAATGAGATCAAGATAAGCAACACTTTCTGAAGAAGACACAAATTATTTGGCATATGTTTTGTTTACAACTTGTATAAACATGCAACAATGTGACTACTAAGTTCTACTTCAATAATCCCAAATGAGTTTCTCTAATTACTGTGATCAATAAAAGGATTTAATCTTTGCTTGAAAGAACCGGTTGATTGATCACACAAATACAACAAATGTGTATCGATAAATCAAACATAAACTTGCTATGTTAATTTAAACAACCAGAAAAATCATTCATGGAGACAACTTAGCAGTATTTTTCATTTCAATTCAACAGCTAATTGACACCAGAGAAATGCAGCAACATCAACTGAATCTCATAAATACCTCCATTGTGAAATCATGCAATAATAGCCTTTGGTCTGATAATTTTATTCTACTGTATCTACTTGCAGTGTATCGGGAATCTGATGTCTCTTTTTTATTAGCAACTACAACATTCTTATTTATACACCAGCATGAGAAAGATATCAAAATAAAATATTATGTCGGCCCTCCACAAGATTCGGGCTCCAATCGAGCTGGCAGGCAACGATCTCCAAGCATTCAACTTGTCAGCCACAAGATTTTGAAATTTTGTTTTTACCAGTAGAATAGTCGGCCAGACACAACATATCGTCCTACCGAAGGCAATTCGAATGCTTCATCCCCGCGCTCAGTATTTTGCATTCGCCATAGAGATATAAAATGTCTTACCAAGATTCACTTTACTCCCAATATATTGTTGTAACAACCCGCTAGTCATACCGAAGTCATATAGTATTCATTTTTTCTCACTCTGCTTCGCTATAACACGTATGTGTCAGGGAGACCACATACCAAGATCAACATGTTAGGCCAAAAGGCATTCAATACATCCAATTCACCAGGACATAAGAAATCTCCCACTGAACCGCACATTTTATTCTATCCGCTTCGCCATAGCTCATAGGTATTGGGGAAACCCTATGTCGATAGCTTGTGTTTCACCGAAAAGTCCACATGACCAAGACTTGTTGTCGTGACCCATGACCTCTCCTGCCGAAAAATCCATCGGTCGCTATAACATGCAATCCTCAGTGAGATGTCACATAGAGTGCATTGTTATACCGAAATCCATCCAAGCCCACACCTGTTCGCCAAGACGAGTCCAACCCTTCGCCGAAAGAACCCGAGCATATGCCATTCGACAAGACATTTACTTCTCGCCATGACCACCACCCGAATATGAAACCTATGTCAATATGGAACTTATCTATCACCGAAACACAAAATGTCATGCTGAAAACCACCTGTAGGAAAAATCCATTCGCTATGACAAATATTAAGTCTTTCCGATAGGAAACACAGACTTATTGCAAGCAGAAAAAGTACAAGGGGTCGGGGAGACAAGAATGAACCTATGTCGATATGGACCCAGACATGAAAAATGCACAACACGATCGATTCAATGGGAAAATATAGCAAACTATAGATGAAAAATGTATATGATCAGACCAAAATTGGAAATTTATGAATGAAAACTTCTATAAAAGCACCAAATTTTATAGTTCTAATAGTGGCTTCGTCTAGGGATGAATAATAGTAAGATCATTGCAAGGATCTAGAATCTTTAGGTGAGCAGACCATACACAAAATGATGAGCCATTGAGCAGAAATGGAATGAATGGTAATGGAAATGAATGTGAAGTGGGAGTGAATGCAAAGTGAATGCAAGATGGAAGTGAATGGAAAATGAGAGTGGAACGGAGGTGGATGCAAACCTAAAACTACTGTGCATGGAAAATAATTTTCAAGAGGATACACAAGAGTTGTCCATGCACTGGCAACCCTTAATCCTCTGTGTTGCTCAAGAGAAGAAAAGCTTCAAGAATTGCCCATGAATAGGCAATTCCTGATCTTCACCAACCATGTTCTGTAGATAATATGAGTCTTCACCCCTTTTTCCAACAACAACAAAAGGTCCTAGCCACAAAGCTTCGAATTTACCATGCTTGCCCTTCTCCTGGCACCTTGCATTCCACATCAACACCAAACCATTTTCTTCAAATTTTCTATTCTTTGCCTTCTTGTTAAATAGATACTTCATCTATGCCTGTAACTTCATCTTTTGATTCTGGGCCTCCCTCCTTACTTCATCAAGTTCAGCAAGTTGCTCCATTCTGTCTTCCATGGGTTCAAGAACTTCCAAATCTTCTTGTAAGATGAACTTGTAGACTGGTAACAAATTCTACAGAGGCATCCTAGCTTGTGCTCCATACACTAATTCAAATGGATATTTTCCAATTGCCTTTTTCACAATGATTCTATCAGCCCACACAGCTAGTTTTAACTTGGAATCCCAAGCCTTCTTATTTTGTCCCAACATCCTCTTTATAATCTTCAAGAGACTCTTATTGCTGGACTCTGCTTGACCATTGGCTTGTGGATGATAAGGAGTTGCATAAGAAATGGTAATGTCATACCTATCAGAAAAGCTTTTGAATTCATCTGACCTGAAACACATCCCATTATCTGTGATTATCCTTAATGGTGTACCAAATCTGGTGATAATGTTGTCCATCAAGAAATTTGTTACAACTTTACTTGTAGCCTGCTTGGTTGGGATCACCACCACCCATTTTGTAAAATAATCAGTGGCAACTAATATCCACCTATGTCCTCCACTTGACTTCTCCTGTATCTCTCCAATGAAATCAATTCCCCATTGATGAAAAGGGGCATCAACCTGCAAAGGTCGAAGTGGCAAAGCACCCTGATACTTCAACCTTCTAGAAAACTTTTGGCAAGCCTCACATTTTCTCACATGTGTAAAGGAATCATTAAAAACCTTTGGCCAAAAATACCCAGCCCTGAGAATTTTGTGTGCAGTTGTCTTTGCTGAATAATGACCTCCACAAACTCCTTCATGCATTTCCTTCAAAACATGCTTAGCCTGTGATTCATCCAAACATAACAACAATATACCATCTCTATTTTTCCAAAATAGATCGCCATCCATAAAAACATATTTGGATGCCTGCAACTTCAAAGTTCTCCTTTGGCTGTCACTCAATCCATCTAGACACTTCATATATTTAAGATAATGCATAACATCAGTATACCAGGGAGTGTGTTCAATGCTCGCAACTGCAGTCCCTTCTTCAACATTGCAGATTTGATTTGCCTCAATATTAGTTTCTGCCATTAGCTTAGCCAAGCCTTGGCCTCGTACCAGCTTAGTAATTTGTATTTCCATGTCATATTCTTGAATCTTTTGATCCATCTGCATCTTTTCCCTGTGACTTCAAATTGTGTTAAAATGTCTTTGACAGCAGCATGAGGGACATAAGCAATCACTTTCGTTCCAACAAGATATGGTCTGAAGGCTTTAGTAGCCTTAACAAGAGCAAAGGCCTATTTTTCCATTATGTCATACTTCAATTCAGACCCTTGTAATGATTTACTAAAGAAAGATACAGGCTGTTCATAACCACCTTCATTTTTCTGTAGCATAATAGCAGCAATAATATGCATTGAGGCAAATAAAAAAATCTGAAAGTGCTTTGTAAAATCTAGAGATTTAAGAATAGGAGCCTCTTTGATAGCCTTTTTGATAGACATGAAAGCATCTAAAGCTTCAGCAGTCCAGTCCATTTTTTGTCCTTTCTTCAACATTTTAGATATGGGCTTAATGATCTCAACAAAATTAGAGACAAATCTTCTAACAAAATTAATTTGCCAAAGAAAGATTGTATTGCTTTGACAGTTTTAGGAATATGAATTTTATCAATAGCTTCAACCCTCTCAGGATCTATTCTAATTCCCTCTTTTGAAACAATATGCCCCAAGAGCTTACCCTCTGTGACTGCAAAATGACATTTCTTTGGATTTAAACTAATACCATATTCAAGAGCTTTAATAAATACCTTTTCAAGATGTTGCACATGATCTTCAGCCCTCTTCAAATAAGCAGTCAAGTCATCTTGATACACCACCATGATAACATTAATCAAATCAGCAAATGCTACATCCATAGCTCTTTGGAAAGTCGCTCCAACATTAGTGAGACCAAATGGCATTCTTATGTATACATATGTTCCCTAAGAAGTTGTGAATGTTGTTTTGTATTGCTCAGATTCCTTGACTTTAACCTGATTGTATCCAGAAAACCCATCCATCATGGACAACAACTCACAGCCTGTCACCTTATGCAGTATAGCTTCCATATTTGGTAAAGGATAATTATCTTTGAGAGATGCCATATTTAAATTCCTAAAATCCACACATAATCTGATGTCACCATTCTTCTTTCTCACAGGAACCAGATTTGAAACCCATGTAGAATGTCTGATTGGTTTGATAATTCCTCCATCTCTGAGCTTTGTCAGTTCTTCTTGCATTTTAGGCTCCAATGTTGGATTTATAGGTCTCTGCTTCTATCTAAAAGGCTTGGCGTCTAGCTTCAATGGTATTTCATGCTAAAATAAATCCTCCCTGTATGCTTTCAGATCTTCATATGACCAGGCAAACACATGCTTGTACTTTCTCAATAGTTCAATCAACATTTTTCTAATTGATGGGCTTATTTTCTTCCTGATGTATACCTTTCTCGATGCTATTTTAGTCCCCAAGTTAATCTCTTCAACATCTTCCTTTCTGACTGGTGTTTTCTTCATTAGAGATCTATCATTTCCATCATACACCCTTTCTAGCACCACTAATCCTTTAGGAAGCTTGTTCGTTTTGAGCTGTAAGATTTCCTTGCCAAACACAGTTTGTTTCCCATCTACTTCCTCAACAAAGGCGTTGAAATCAATCTCCTGGGCTTCATACTGATCTATACAGTTGAGGAATTTCAAAAGGTCTGTATCATCATTGAAAACTTTCTAGCTATAAACGTTATCAAGAACAACAAGCCTCATCTTGAACTCAATCTGTGACACCCCAGCCAATGTGATATCATCTCTTTTCAGTGCCACATTCGCTAAAAAATCAACCATTATATTCTTCGACCTATCAATCCACTCAATTGAGAAAGCATCAAACAGTTCAATTGTGTCCCATGCAACATTCCTGTATTGCTTTAATCTTTTGTGCTTTGCTGCATACTTGGATTTAATTTGTGAAACAACCAACTCAGAATCACCAAAAATAGTTAGCAATTTAATCTTGTGTTTCACAGCTATGTTCAAACCTGTCAATAAGGCTTCATACTCTGCCACATTTTTTGTACATTCAAATGCCAACAAGAATGAATATTTAAAAGTAGTACCTTCAGGGGAAACAAAAACAATCCCAGCGCCATTACCTTCTTGATTGTAGGCTCCATCAAAGTACATCTTCCATATGCCATTACAATTTTGTGCAACATGTTTTTCAATTGGATCACTATTTGTTAATTCTGGCTGGGCTAGTTCAATCTTAAAACTCCCAAGATCAATATCACAAAAATAATTAATCTGATCCTGTGGTACACATTCAACAAGCTGATGCATTCTTGGTTCTGTATACAATTTGAAATCATGTCCATTCACTGGAATAGTAGCATAAGATAAATCAAATTGAACATTTCCACCAACAACAGTCGTCCATTGTCTTGACATAAGCATCCCAAATTGAGGAGGAGTATCAATGACTATTATTTATATATTATAAGCCACTTGTGGATAAGTAGCCAGTTTGACTTCAACATCTTTCATAATACCAACCACAGGAACAGGTCTGTTATCCATTGCATAACATTTGCCTCCAATGATATCAACCCACATACCAAGTTGTTTCATAACTCCAACAGGCATTATGTTTATAGCAGCACCAGAATCTATCATGCAGTTCCTTAACAATTTTTTATTAACAAGCAACGTAGTAAAAAAGGGATCAACTTGAGGAGGAGTTGATAATATATCACTCAAGCAGACTTCAGAATTATTCATCTTCTCCTACCTATTGATTGCTTTAACAATTATTTTATTTTCAGCATTCACATGTTCTCCATTCGTTATCAATTGAACAACAGTATCCCTATACTCTTTAATTTTCATCATCTCAAGAAGTGGAACAAACATTTTTACCTGGGACAATGCTTGAGTGAAATCAAAAGAGGAACTCTCCACCTTGGCAGTCTTCTTTAATTCTGGCACTTCTCTCTTGTTTTCTTCTTTTTCTTTTTTATTAGACTGGTCAGGCATCTGCATTTCTTTATTTAATTCCTTTACTTCCTCCTTTTGGCCTGGTTTTTGTTTAGTTTTATCATGCTGCTTGTTCTCTGACTTCTTTACAGTTTCCTATGTTTCCTTTTGATCTTTTATAAAGATTCCCCCAGGAACCCCATCTTGCTCATTTATTTTTCTGTTTCTCAACCAATATTGAATTTTGGCTTTCTCAACTGCAGCAATAGTGATCCTTTCTATTTCATCCTCAGTAAGTCTCCTCACATTGCATTGAGCAGGCGCTGCAACAAGATGTGGCTCTGTGTAATCTTCATCAGAATCATAAAAAATCTATTGCTTAGCCATATGGACATTATACTTCTGATTGGAGACATCATATTCATAACCCTCATCCTCTGAAGATGAATTTCTTTCCTCAACATGGTGAAAAACATTTGAAGTCAGATACACCTTGTCATCTTCTCCATCATTCTCCATCAACATTCCCTCTTCATGCATCCTTTGAGCTACAATACAATAGTCTAGAGAATGTGGCTGATTACAAACTTCACAAAAGTAATTATTACTCACCATGTAAGTCCCTTTCTTGCTCAATGGATCTGGAGTTTCTTTATTTCTGGGCCTAGCTACCATAAGTTTCTCATCTTTCCAATCTGTATTGTAGGGCATATCATGCAGCCTCTGCCTTTCATTTATGTATATATTCTCTTGTCTGTATTAATAATTATTTTGCTGAGGAGGCCTCAGGTTGTCTCTTTTATTAGTTATACCAGCAACCTTCCTATTATTTTCAATTGTCAATGCAATTTTCTGTGCTTCAACCAAATCTCTTGGAGATCTACATCTCAGTTCATACCCTATCTTAGGATCAAATGCATTTAAATAGATACTCAATGAACAGAATCTTAAAACCTTGATCCAAGAGGAACTTTAGTATGCAACTTGTTGAATTTTCTGTTGAAATCATAAATTGAATCATTCTGATTTTTTTGAATTCTCATTAATTAATGAAGAGCTGCATCTGGAGCATTTTGATTCCCATATTGCTCTAAGAGTTTGTCCTGAAATGCTTGGAGATAATTAATTGAGAATGTTGGCAAGCTGTTGAACCAATCCCTGACATCTTCAAGAAGTGACATCATGAACAACTTCATGTGTAAATCTTCATAAGGCATATCTATGTCCTGAATGAAAATATTAAAACTCCTTAAATGTTCTTCAGCTGTGATTGCATTACTTCCTGTAAATTTGGGCACCATATTCCTCCAACTGCCATCCATAGGGTAAGGATACAACTGAAAACTAGCTAAATCAAATTGTCTGATCATGGTTGCTTGCTGCTGAGGGGGAGGGATAGGCAAATGTTGATACTGAGGCATGTGATTATTGTACTGTACATTATAATGTGGAATATAATTCTGACCAGGAAGTGGATACATACCTGTATGCTGTGTAGGAATGTGAGGTGGACGACTTGGCTGCTTGTGGTGGTTTCCTATTTGATTGTGAGGAGCATTTTGTTGATTGGAAGGCCCCGCACCATGATCACCCTGCTTGTGAGGTGGAATATACTTCGGACCACCAGTTGTCTGATCAACAATTTGGGATTTTTGCAATTTAGCCTCTAGTTCCTTTATTTTCTTCTCTTTCAGTTCCAACAGTGCTTTTTCTTCATCAGAAATTGAGAGCTCATGGTTTCCTTTAGGAGTTTCGTGATTACCTTCCATCCTTTGATTGTATTCATGCTGAATTCTAATCTGTTCAGCCCCTTGTTCAGCTCTAAACTCAACCCGTTTCTGAGCTTCAAACTTAGCCATCTGCTGAGAATCAAGAGAAGAGAAAGGATTTCTTTGATCTTCAGGGGTACAAAGTTCTGCACTTGAATCATCTCTCCATGTATCATAGCCATTATATGTTTCACAATGTGCTCTTGGTGCTTTACCTTTATTTGTTATGCACATGTCCTCACCTTTTTCTTTTCCCTTATCAGCTCTTTAATCTTTATGTGTCCACTTACTGCCACCAGCAGGAGCTCCAGTATGACCTCCCCTGTACTGAGATCTTCTTCCATTCATGATGAACAACTACAAAATTTTCTGTCAGAGTCGCCACTCACTTTGATCAAAAAGTGAGAAAAATATTTGATATTTCTAGTTCCCAGTGGAGTCTGTGTTAGATTTCTAACTCTATGATTAAGGCCTTGATTCTGATTGTTCCCCAGTAGAGTCGCCAATTTTTTAGCTCTCAAAAACGTAGGTTTTAACCACAAAAGGTTGCCAAGCTTTCACAACATTTTAGGGAAACAAAACAAGGTTTGAAACAATTAAACCTTCTACTCTTTAGGTGCTGCAAAACCATGGCGGGTGTACCTCTCTGAATAATGCAGACTTAACTTGCAATTAATCCTCTTACAACGCTTGTCCACAATGGAAAATGGGAGTGAACAAATGAAATTCAATTTGAAGCAATGACAATATTCAGCTCTAAGTCCTAAATACTCAATTAAAAGAAACTAAATGAATTTATAATGGTGAAGTGCAGAGACTAGTGCCTTGTTGGGTATGCAGAGTTAAATGAGATCAAGATAAGCAACACTTTTTGAAGAAGACACAAATTATCTGGCATATGTTTTGTTTACAACTTGTATAAACATGCAACAATGTGACTACTAAGTTCTACTTCACTAATCCCAAATGAGTTTCTCTGATTACTGTGATCAATAAAATGATTTAATCTTTGCTTGAAAGAACCGGTTGATTGATCACACAAATACAACAAATGTGTATCGATAAATCAAACATAAACTTGCTATGTTAATTTAAACAACCAGAGAAATCATTCATGGAGACAACTTAGCAGTATTTTTTTCATTTCAATTCAACAGGTAATTGACACCAGAGAAATGTAGCAACATCAACTGAATCTCATAAATACCTCCATTGTGAAATCATGCAATAATAGCCTCTGGTCTGATAATTTTATTCTATTGTATCTACTTGCAGTGTATCGGGAATCTGATGTCTCTTTTTTATTAGCAACTACAACATTCTTATTTATACACCAGCATGAGAAAGATATCAAAATAAAATATTATGTCGGCCCTCCACAAGATTCGGGCTCCAATCGAGCTGGCAGGCAACAGTCTCCAAGCATTCAACTTATCGGCCACAAGATTTTGAAATTTTGTTTTTACCAGTAGAACAGTCAGCCAGACAACATATCATCTTGCCGAAGGCAATTCAAATGCTTCATCCCCATGCTCAGTATTTCGCATTCGCCATAACTCATCCGGGTTGGTAAGATGTCACACAGACTACACAATGCTCCACCGAAGGCTCTCCCTAACTTCGTGTCACTGTGACCAGGAAAATGTTATTTCGAAGACAAGAGGCATCCTTTTGTTCTTTTTCATTTTGCTATAGCCCTGTGTTGTCGGTGAGAAGTCACAGAGATACAAAATGTCTTACCGAGATTCACTTTACTCCCAATATATCGTTGTAACAACCCGCTAGTCATACCGAAGTCATATAGTATTCATTTTTTCTCACTCTGCTTTGCTATAACACGTATGTGTCGGGGAGACCACATACCGAGATCAACATGTTAGGCCGAAAGGCACTCAATACATCCAAGTCACCAGGACATAAGAAATCTCCCACCGAACTGCACATTTTATTCTATCCGCTTTGCCATAGCTCATAGGTATTGGGGAAACCCTATGTCGATAGCTTGTGTTTCACCGAAAAGTCCACATGACCAAGACTTGTTGCTGTGACCCATGACCTCTCCTACCGACAAATCCATCAGTTGCTATAACATGCAATCCTCAGCGAGACGTCACATAGAGTGCGTTGTTATACTGAAATCCATCCAAGCCCACACCTATTCACCAAGACAAGTCCAACCCTTCGCTGAAAGAACTCGAGCACGTGCCATTCGACAAGACATTTACTTCTCGCCATGACCACCACCCGAATATGAAACCTATGCTGATATGGAACTTATCTGTTGCCGAAACACAAAATATGTCATGCCAAAAACCACCTGTAGGAAAAATCCATTCGCTATGACAAATAATAAGTCTTCCTGATAGGCAACACAAACTTATTGCAAGCAGAAAAAGCACAAGGGGTCGAGGAGACGAGAATGAACCTATGCCGATATGGACCCAGACATGAAAAATGCACAACATGATCGATTCAATGGGAAAATATGGCAAACTATAGATGAAAAATGCATATGGTCGGACCAAAACTGGAAATTTATGAATGAAAACTTATGTAAAAGCACCAAATTTTATAGTTCTAACATGTCACATGACAGAAAATAAGCAAGACAATACAAAGAGGAAATTTTATGTTTATGATGACTCAATGATGGAAACTCTTGAATGCAATAGACTGTTAAAAATTCAAAATTTTACAGTTCTAACAACTGTAATCAGGCATTAGTAGATGCTATTTTCTCAATTCAAAATCAAATGATGTAATCCGAATGTTTTTGTAAGACAGTGTGTCTTCCTTTGGGCAGTAAGCCTTGTTGTAATTGAGCAGTGAGCTCTAAGCAGTGTGCCTGAATGCATGTGCATTCCCCATTTATTCTTCTTTATACTTTTAACAGGGTATAATCTTGTGGACTGACTCCACCGTGGTTTTTCCCCTAACAAGGTTTCCACATAAAAATTATTGGTATGTTTCGATGTGTTGATGATTATGCTTCATGGTTGGCTATTAATCGTATCCGAGAATAAAGTTAATAAGTTTTAATAAGGTTTAAATTTCTATGAAAAAATGATTCACCCCCCCTCTTAGTTGTCTGCCCTTGTGTTGCCAACACCTATTAGGACCTGTTAAGCCATATCCTAAGGTTCATGACATGCATCCCCTTAATCCACCCTCTTACATCCCTTTAATTCATTCTATCAACTCCCCGTAATCCACCCTCTTACATCCCTTCAAGTCATTCTATCAACTCCCCTTAATCCACCATCTTGCATCCCCTTAAGCCATCCTCTTAAAGGACCCTTAAGTTATATCCTCTTACATCCCCTTAATCCACAATCTTGCATCCCTTAAGTCACTCTCATAATTCCCCTTAAGCCATCCTCTTAGGACCCATTAAGCCATATCCTAAGGTTCATGGCATGCATCCCCTTAATCCACCCTCTTACATCCCTTTAAGTCATTCTATCAACTCCCCTTAATCCACCCTCTTACATCCCTTCAAGTCATTCTATCAACTCCCCTTAAACCACCCTCTTGCATCCCCTTAAGCCATCCTCTTAATGGACCCTTAAGTCAAATCCTCTTACATACCCTTAATCCACAATCATGCATCCCTTAAGTCACTCTCATAATTCCCCTTAAGCCATCCTCTTAGGACCCGTTAAGCCATATCCTAGGGTTCATGACATGCATCTCCTGAATCCACCCTCTTACATCCCTTTAATTCATTTTATCAACTCCCCTTAATCCACCCTCTTACATCCCTTTAAGTCATTCTATCAACTCCCCTTAATCCATCCTCTTGCATCCCCTTAAGACATCCTCTTAAATCCCCTTAAGGAATTCTCTTACGACCCCCCTTAAATGCAGAGACAACTGCAGTTGAGGTAAATAGGGAGAAATTCTTTTTCTCGAAAAATAGTTTTGTTTCCTTGTCTCTCTGTAGAAACAGGGTGGACAAAGAATGTGAAGAAGCAACTTTTGTGGGCACTGACAGTGTTCGAAGTACAGGGGCCCTGGAGTTTCAAGTGTATGACAAGGAAAATATTTTAGTTTGTGGGAGTTTGGAGGGGTTTAAGAAGGGCTGCTGTATGGATTGTTATTCTGCTGTGGGACCTGCAGATTGGGGTTATTTGAGAGGGACCAAGAGTTTTGTTGAGGTTTATGTGGCTGGGAGCTTTTGTGGTTGCCCTCTTATCTTGACAAAGACTGTGCAGCTTATTGCCCGGAGAAAGACTTCTTTGGATTCAATTCCGGAGTACGAGGCTACTACCCAACACGTCCTGGACCGAAATCTTCACAATGATCATCAGGTATGCCACTTTTCCTTTCTTTTGATTTGGCAATTTCTCCTGCAAGTTGGATCTGGTAAATTTTGAGGCCCTGTTATCTTGATTGACAGAGACTCTGCAGCTTATTGCCCGGTGAAAGATTTATTTTCTTTCTTTATTAGTATGCATTGTTTTGGTAAATTCTTTTTGCAGTTGGATTCTTCCAGATCCATGAGTTGGATGTTGTGTTATTGGAAAATTTTAAGGAATGGATATTATTTTAAGTATGAAATGTTTGGTAAGTTCTTGTATTCAGATGTGGTATTCATGGAAAATTTTAAGGAATGGGTATTTATTTTAAGTATGGAATGTTAGGTAAGTTCTTGCATTCAGATTCTTTTACACCTGGTGAGTTGGATGATGTATTAATGGAAACTTCTGATGAACTTTTTTACAAGTATGAACTTTTTGGTAAATTCTTCTTGCATTCAGATTCTTCAGTGAGTTGGATGTACTATTCATGGAAAGTAAGGAATGAATTTATTCTTGACAAGAATGAAATGTTTGATTAATTCTTCTTGCCTTCCAAACCGAGTTGAATGTTGCATTCAAGAAAAAATTGATGGAATAGAAGATTTTTTTCAAAGTAATTGTAGAAGTTAAGTAAATTTTCCTTGGATTCAGATTATTCCATATTCAGCAAGTTGGATGGGATAATCATGGAAAATTTTAAGGAATGTGTATGGAATGTTAACATGTTAAGTGAATCATTTTAGTTCAGAAAATGATAAATATTTTTTAATGATTTTGAGGGAAAATATAGAATTCTTAATTAATACATCTACATTTTGAGAAATCCAACGACTACAATATGTACTGAGAAAAGTTGGTGAATAGTCTTTGAAAATTTTGCTTATTTGACCAATTTAATTCTTGTGAATCCTGAGGAAAACATATAATTTACAACTAATATGTCTATGCTCTTATAATCCAACAACCAAACTTGGTGCATTAATTAGCAAATCTAATGTACCAGATTTTAGAGATGAAAGGCTCACTCCACTTGGTCATATGTCTTGTTCCTTCCTAGTTCTGAATGAGCAAATTTATGACAAGTTCCCTTCTACTTTCAGTTCAAAGAATAAACACCAAAATAGCATTCCCCATATCATGTAATTTCCTTATGACCATTGCTAAAATCATAACTTTGTCCTGAACCAAAAACAAGGTTTTTTCTGCAAGTATTTATCTCCATGCTTCAAGTCATTTTATGTCCATCCCACTACCATAATCAGCAGGTAAACAGGAGTATACTGTGTTCTACTTTGTGGACTGTTTCCTTGGCTAATTGCAATTCCTGTTAATGTGGGTATATAAGAGATAGGAGGAATTCTGTTGCTGAGGTTTTTCTAGATTGACATTGGGAAAATTTTGGAACAATGATTTATGTTTGTTGAACTACTGTGGCAGTTCCCAGAAGACAGGGTTTATGGGGAGCTTAATGAAAAAGATGAAGAGAGTCTGAGCAGTATATATGTAGAAAGTGATGATGGTGAAGTTTCATGGTTCAATGCTGGTGTGAGAGTCGGTGTAGGGATTGGCTTGGGAATGTGTCTTGGTATTGGAATTGGTATTGGACTTCTTGTACGCACATATCGATCAACTACCAAGAATTTCAGGAAGCGACTTTCTTATTGAATATCTATTTACCACTAACAACTGTGAATTTGTTACAATCATGGACCTATAAGTGTGGCTACTTTATCAGTTTCGGAAAGGAATGAATGATGAGGTCTTTGTTTTGATAATTTATTTTTGTGGAGTTCTCACTACCTTGGAGTTTTTTGTAGTACTCAAATCATCACGATGATGATTTTCAATCATTATATTTAGTTTTTTCTCTATGACCTTTAACAAATTATGTACATTGGTGACTTTAATCACATGGCAAGGGAACCTCAAATGTAAGTTCCTCTATATATATTGGTGAATAATTTAAATGGTAAGGGGATCCACAAATCACACAAGCTTCTTTATGTATAATGGTGAATAATTAAATGGTAAGGTGAATAATTAAATGGTAAGGGGATCCACAAAGCACACAAGCTTCTTTATATATATTGGTGAATAATTAGCAAGGGGGTCCACAAACAACTTATGCTCTTTTAAGTATATGGTAGTATGAAAATGAGGTGAGGGGACCATAAAACATACAAGTACCTTAAGCATTTGTTAGTATGGGGAGAGAACAATTTTTAGAGAAAATGTATTGCTTCAAAATTTTCTTGTAGCCTCCTCTAATTAGCAAAGTTTTTTTTTGTGATATTACTATTAGGATTCAACTGTGTAGTTTTACGAGTCAAACTCATTGACCCATGTTTCATGAGTATTGGTTCACAAGAACCCATCTTCCATGATAATGATTGGTCCACATAACACTCATTGCATCTAGGCGATGCTCACAGAGGTGAAGCATTTGGCCTTTCGAGGAGGTCACCCATCCTAGTACTACTTCAGCTCAAGCACGCTTAACCACAGAGTTTTCCCCAAGGTTAAGCCCACTTAGCTTGCAACCCCTAAGTGGGCTTAACCTTGGGGAAAACTCTGTGGTTAAGCGCACTTGAGCTGGAGTAGTACTGGGATGGGTGACCTCCCGGGAAGGCCCAGTGCTTCAACTCCGTGAGCATCACCTAGATGCAATGAGTACTATGTGGACCATTCATTATCATGAGAGATGGGTTTTTGTGAACCACTACTCATGAAACATGGGTCAATGAGTTTGACTCATAAAACTACACGGTTGAATCCTGATAACAATATCACAATTTGACATGCTGTGGAAAACACCTCCTACTTATCAAAGTTTATTTTCATTCTATCTATGTTGTAAGGCTTCCTTGTCTCACAATTATTATCAATGTGTGGTGGTACAACACAAATGTTAAGTTATTTTTTGAGAATATCTATTCAATATGAAGACAAGGTGTTTAAATGAACAATGGCAAAAGCATGTAGGCATGTCATTAGTTTGAGGATTTTTTAATTGTGCTATTTCTTTTTATTAGAATTTGATAAATACACAAGATAGTCTATGTTTCAAGGAGAATGGAAATTGACAAAGGAAGTATTTCTTGTTGATGACTGCATGTTCACTTTAGTTTTACATGTTTGAGACTATTGAAGCTATTAAAGACATCAAATTTTCACAATCCATGATATTGATCAATGTTGTTTCTAGTAGATTGTGTAAGAATTGTTTTGAATCAACATTTTGCATCACACTTCATGATCCATCATTAGGATGCTAGAGAGCTACAAGAGACATAAAGATGGTTAATTGCAAACCAATACAAACCTAAATAGAGAGGAGGGAGAGATGTTGCATGCATGGTTTGATTCAGAAAGGAAGGGTTAAGTAAGAAATATAAAATCAGGGAAAACCAAGAGCACATTAAGGAATGATAAATATGTGTATGAGTATTTAAGTATAGGTATATACAATAGTAGTAAAAACACAATAAAAACTACCAATATATAGAGAAATCTCAATAGGAGAGAACATATCAAAAGAACAATAAATAAACCGAAAAAATAAAAATATAGTGAATCAAAAACAAAAATAAATAAAAGAAAAATACAACGGTAAAAAAAAGAGGAGAACAAATAAGCATAAGTGAAGAATAAAAAAAGGTGCGGACAAAGTGCCTTAATAGAGAATGAGAAAACAAAATCCCAATAAAACTCCAAAATAGAAGGTAACATATATCTTTAAATATGTAGGACAAGAGGATATATATAGGTATGCATATAAACTTATCTGGATATGCATGTGTAAATATGTGTACATGAACACGATATTTGAGTATATATTATTGATTTACATATAGCTAACCTATATTTATTTAACCATACCAATAAATAAGAGCGAGTGAGAACCGTTAGTAAAACCAAAAGAATAGAAAACAATAAAAAAATTCTAGCAAAAGAAGAAAACTAAGAGAAAATTTAAATGACATGTAACTAGCGAATAATTATATTAGAGAAAATCAAATAAAACCAAGACAAATAGGCAAAAAAAATGAACAAGATACAACAATAAAGAAAATAAAAAATGTAGAGACCAAGAAACAAAGATGTCAACAAACCAATAAATGAAAAACTATAATTAATATGTACATATGTATATATATGTATATATGTACATATATATAATATATATGTAGTGTCATAAATTGTCACCCTTGACAATTTCACACTATGTTTTGCTCCCCCCTAAGTGGATGTACCTAATTGTACACCTAATTTGTCCTAAATTATACATTATGTGGTCCATTTGGATATTTACCAAGAAAACCCATATAGAAAACCAATGCACATATTTAATATTTTGCCCCTAACACCTTACATCTTGCAAAATAGGGCTAGGACTTAGTTGCCCTAGTCAACTTGGTCCCCCTATTTTACCTCTAAATTTTAATGTGTCGAAGTTGGCATTTATTATTTGAATTTCAAATGTCAAATGTCGGCTATTGAGAATTAATTTGTGGGAAATTAGATTAATTCCATATAAATACCTAATCATGTCACCATTTGAAAACTAAGTGAAATTATCAACAGGGGCAAGTGCAAAAAGATGGGGGGCCAAAAAGGAGTCTTAAGTGGCCACTTTTTTTCTAAAATCGAGAAATACTGACCTTGGATGAGAAATTGAGGATAGTTATTCTCAAAATTTTAAGATGGAATAAAAACAATGTAGCAAACTTGCTTTGAGTCTTCTTTCTAAACTAATATTTTTTTTTGAAAATGGTATAGATTAAGGGGTTCAAAAGAGGAAGCCACAAAAATTGGTGCTTTTTAAAAAACATAACAGGGCAACTTTTGTGGCTCCCTCAAAAGGTTAACTTTTTTTTTGGTATTTTCAAAATCACTTTGGTGAGAAATTAGCTAACATGTAGTTTATGTCTAATTTTTCTGATAATTTTTTAATGAATATTTTATTTTTTACTAATTTTCAAAGTCGACACATCCTAAAAAATAGAATTTTGGCTGTGCTACCCCTATAAATTTTGAAAACTATTTGAAAATTGCCACATCTCAAATCTTTGCTTGCATTTACTAAATATTAAATTATTTAAATGTTTATGGAAAATGAAATTTATCAATTGATTTGTGATAAATTTGATATTTCAATGCCATTTGAAATGTATGTATATTCATATGATGGAATACAAATGATGAATGTTTTGATATAAAAAAGAATCATTTCGTTTCAAACATTGGTTATTGGTTACTGATGAAACTCTGCAAGTGCAAGTGTGTGAATGCAGGAACAGGTCAAAGACCAAGAACATGTTTGAGGTAGGAACATTTAGCTGGACAACAACAGTAAGCTTGATGGAATCTAGGATGTGCACACACCACTATAAATCATGACTTTTGCATTGAAAATTTCAATATGGTTGAAATCACTCTTTATGTGAAATAGACTAATGAGTAAACAAGTTTGCTTGTGGAAAAACAATCAAATAGATTTCTTGTCTATCTTGTTTACCTAATGATATTGCATTCGAAAAAAAAGAGGAAACACTAGTGGATGGAGTGCTCTTGTTTGTACGAAAAATGCTTGTATGCAAATATAACCTTACCTTTAGAAGAGGATTTGAATATGTGTGTGTAAGGGATTAAAAATGATATTTTAAAATGGACTTATTTTGAATTAAAAATCTTTATCTATTAGAATTTGAAAATTTGGAATCTGAATGGATGGGTGGAAGCCGCCAATGAATCCCCCAAAATTAGAAGAAAATCTAAGCATAAAGAGGAGGGGGTAGCTGCCATAATGGCACCTTCCAAATTTAGAAGAGGGCACATAGTTAGTGGAGTAAAAATCATGCAAATGAAAAATAATTTGAAGAGAAAAACAAGGAAAAATGGGGGTAAGATTGGTGGAAAAAGCAGGAAAAAGTAGGTCATTTTGGGGATAACCAAGTAGGGAAAAAGTTGATTCCATAGCTTTCCAAAGTTCATCTCTTCTTATCTTGATTTGATTGGATACCAGATAGAGGTAAAAATTGACCCTTTAAGGAATGTTTCCATTGTTTCAATATTTTTCTTATATTATTGGAACCTCTATTTTTCCATTATCATTCTCATTTTGCAAAGATAGCCAGCTCTTGAATAAGTTTGTACTTGAATTATTTGCTTGATAAACTATAGGGTTGCCAAACGACAATGATTCTGTAGCCTGAGTATGGGAAGGCTTAATCCATGAGCTTTCCTCTTAGCATGGCCATCGCCTCCTTGGTCGGCCTTATTTTCTTTGGGTCACTCTGTCTAAAATTGACAGAGGCAAGGGCGCAATGCACCCTGCATGAATTGGATGTGAATTGGGTTGGAGTCCTCGGGACCCATATTTAATCAAAGTGTAGCCATATATTGACTATTCGATGCTATTTACATCAACTATATAATAATGTTTCATTTGGGTTATATTCCAACCCGTGTGCATCTCTATGTTTTTTTTTGTAAACCTTTGAATCAGGTGGTATGCATTTGGGAACAGTATGGCTATTCCATACTTGGTAAGCTTTTGTTACTATAGCATGTTGTTATGTCAAACGATTTTCATTGTTCTAGATACTAAATTCATATATCAAAAGGGAAATTGAATACCCATGATGTTAATTGTGCCTTGGTAGGCCACACAATGAAGATTCATCACTTACATTTAAATGATCAAAATAAATGATAACGGTATATATATATATATATAGATAGATGTTAGTATGATTTGTTAAAACATCGAGTGCCTCTTGGTAATGTTATCCTTATTTATCCTTATGATGTTTGAAGACATTGAGCAATAACTCATAGTGCATTGAGTCGAATGATGGCGTTAGCATCATTCTAACAATATCTTGTTTATTGTCTCTCAATCTATTGCTAGATATTGTGTAAAATAATGGAGGACAAAATGAAGTCCTTCACATAGACCCGATTAGTGTTTAACATTTTTCCTTATGGTATTGTAACTTGATACAGGGTTAACTGTATAGGCCAAAATGTCAAGCCCTGGGAAGAGTAAAAAGGGTTGAATGATAATTATTTACTCTATTTGGTAAACCATATTTAAGCCCTTGTTATATAGATAGGGCAACATTCTCTAATGTCCCTAAGCACAAGTCTATGCTTCTTTTCATAGCAAACCCACCAGAGGTGCATGATATCGACCTCTATACTTAAATGTATTCTTCATTCTGTGAAATAAACGAAGTCCTAAAAGATGATTACTTGAATGTTTTTGTTATGGAAATTGAATTAAACTAAAATTATGAATAACTTTGTTGTTTTCCTCTATAATGAATGGTTATTTGAAGAAGTTCAAATTAAATATAGTATGTTGGAATTCAGTAGAATATGTAGAATTATAGTGTTTTTAGTTACTTGTTGGTTTATTTTGAACGACATAGTGATATATTGTTTTAAAAACATAGTAAATATTCCATGGTCTGCATCTTGTTGTTAATGAAAAAGATTCCCTTTGTTCTTCATTTGATGAAAATTAGCATCTATCTAAGCTTAGGAAACTATATGTAGAATGTATATGTCTTTTATTTTGAAAAATAACATATACACATACTCCATTTTTAACAGAGGGCCATATATGTGCGCATCCATAAATTTTCCCATTTATGCATGACACATACATGCGATATACCTTTAAAAATTATATCACTTTCTTATCTGAATGTAGACTCTATTCCAAGAAAGATGGATTAAAGGAAATTTGTAGAAAACTGATGCATGTATTGAGACAATTTCATGATCTTTTTGTTATGAACATGTATTATGTTTAAAATCCAATTGCTTAACATCAAATCTGGTTATGTTTCTTACAAATGCATGTTAACTAGAGATATTCAAATGAATCAAAAGTAGACTATGAAGTAGATAGATTGAGTCGGGAAATATTGACTAGGGAAACTATTGAAACCAAATTTAATATTTGCAAATGTGAAGACATAGATAAGATGTATGTTATGTTATGTTGTGGGAGGATATCTTTTGGGACAGGTGCCAAAAATAGGTTAACAAAGAAATAGGTTTTTCGTTTCCAAAATCTATGTTTTAGATGTATACAACATATGCTTGGCCAAGCGTCTATAGTCCATTATGTTGAATGGTCTAACTTAAATGATGAATTTTCATTGTCAATTCCTTGCTTAGATCTTGCATTTTCTAAATGTAGATAGAAATGCATGTAGTTGCATGGCACGCACCAAATTCCAACTTGCATACTATATCTCTTGCTAAGTGTTTCGTGCAGGGTCAGACATTCTTCGAGTAGGAAGAATACTGGGGAAGCATAACTTCATGGTTGGGAAAAAAAGTGCTTGAACCATGTTCTCATCCAATAGAAGTGGTGAGAGTTGAACAGGATCACATGGAATCCATAATCTTGATTATTGTACTATGTATTTCATGATGTAAATTGAGTAGACTAAGTGGCAAGATGGCCCAAGTCTAATTATGTAACTTGTAAAATTGACATTTGGAAATGCATAATAAATATTATTTTGACATGAGATGCTATGATGGAAAATAGTTAATTGACTATGTCTTAAATTTAATTATTCATAATGTCATATTTATTTATTTTTGTGTTAATTAAGTCGACACATTACAATTTTTTTTTTTTTTAATATGTGTAGAATGAAGTCTAATTTCTAAAAATGTAATTTATTTGAAATTTCAATGAATGATTAACTTATAAAGAAAAAAATACCAAGAACTTTTTTTTTCAAAAAAATAGACACACAAACAAAAGAAATTAAAGATGAAAGGCTTAACATTGTCAAAATGTGAAAAAAAATACATCATTAACTAAGAGAGAGCCTAATATTACCCACCTGTGCTCAATTTGTTTGAACTTGAAACATGTGCAAACCTAATGGTTAGCATGAATGTGATTATGTGAAATCTTGTAGAATATTTTAAAACACATATTTGGATGTTGGGAAGGCACTCCAAGCCTTTGGGTTGGTAATCCAAAGAAAATACCAAGCCTAAGGCTTGCGGATTCCCAAAGCAAGAAATAATGCACGCTCACATTATTTCATAGTTTTGACATATTTTTTTTGTTTGTGCTTGAGTTTCCTAAGCAAGACATAATGCGAGCGAGTTATAACATGCTCAGGTTATGTCTTACTTTGTGTTAAATGCTAGTCTATTAAATGTATGTATATATATTTGTATGTATGTATGTATGTATTCTTGTATGACATGTATGTATGTATGTATGCATGCATGTATGTATGTATGTATGTATTAGTTTATGTATATGCATGTATGTATGTATTCATGTTAGATTGTATGTACGTATGTATGCTTGTATGTAAGCATGCATGTATGTATGCATGTCTGCTTATATGTATGTATGTATTTAGAGGGATGGAAAATTTAGAGAGAGAGAGAGAGGGAGATACCTGAGAGAGAGAGAGAGAGGGGGGCTCCAAGGTGTGAGGGAGAGAGTTGAGCGAGAGGGAGTGGGAGAGAAGGGGTTCAAGTGAGAGGGACTTATCTAGGTAGGGTGGGAGGGATAGAGAGAGAGAGAGAGGGTTGGAGTGAGAGGGACTTATCTAAGTAGGGTGGGAGGGGAGGAGAGAGAGAGTGAGAGAGAGAGAGGGAGTGAGAGAGAGATTTATCTAGTTATGTAGGTAGGGTTCCTTAGGGAGATACCTAAGAGAGAGAGGGGGTGCGAGGGAGAGGCTTGAGAGAGAGAGAGGGAGAGAGATAGAGAGAGTGAGAGAGAGACCTAAGAGAAGGAGATGGGGTGAGAGGGAGAGACCTGAGAGAGAGAGGGGTTGGAGTGAGAGAACTTATCGAGGTAGGGTGGGGGAGAGAGAGAGAGATTAGGGTTTAGGGTTAAGGGTTGAGGTATTAAGGGTTTAAGGGTATAGGGTTGTGGGTTGAGGGTTAAGGTATTAGTGTTTAAGGCATTGTGTCTGAGGTTGAGGGTTTAGGGATATGGTTTAGGATTTAAGGTTTAAGGGTTGAGGGTTGATGCTTTAGGGATAGGGTTTAGGGTTTAGTGAGAAACCTAGATGGCTAAGGAGAGAGAGAGAGAGAGGAAACATTTAGAAAATCAACATTTTCATAACATTAGTATTTTTTGAAGAAGTTGAGATATAGTCGTTTTGTTACCAGGAGACCCCATTTCTTTGAGGCATTTTTTTAAACTCACTACCTTGTCAGTTCTACCACATTGACAAGGTAGTGATCTCAATGAATGATTTAAGTAATTAGTCAATTTAACTTTCACCTATTGTTTAAATTCATCTTGGGTTTCCTTGTCTCTTGTTGTTCTTTCTATAATTTTAGCAGACTTTGTTATCTAAAAATTGTGGAAATCTCCATCTCTAGTGGAAGGTTCCAAATTAATTCTACTGACATTAAAATACTTTACATTCATCTAGATCACATCCTTAAATTGCATAAAGGGGTGTGCTACTTCAACATACATACATTCCTTGTGTTGCTATCCTCTAATAGTCTATATGTGGTCTGAATAGTTTCTTGGCCTTTGGGATACTTTGAAGCAATTGAACAACATCCTTATCAAAGAGACTCAATTGGATCATTTCCCTCTTTCTAGAAAGCATTTATTCTAACTAGGAGGGGGAGGTAGGAATTGAAATTGACTTGGCACTAGAGGAAATGAAATACATAGCTATCCTAAGAGGAGGATATTAAATATTTTTATTTTAGGAGGAGGAGAAGTTGGGCTAACTTTGGGATCTGGTCAGTAGGATTTGTGGTACATCTTGTGGAGAAGAATTATGAGAGGCATGAGAAGAGGAAGAACCACTTTCTTAAGATGGAGATGAAGGAACATCAATGATTTATCCTTCTATCACCTCCTTCCCATTTTCTTTCTCTTTCACAGATTTCCTTTGGGTAATGTCTTCATAGGTTTTCTCAAGGAGTCTTTTGTTTGGAGGGTCTTCATCACCATCCCCTTCCCCTCTTGTAAGTGTTTATTGAGTAGAAGAAGATTGTACTCGACTCCTATCTACATGTATTGGAGTATCTCAAGACCTCTAAGGAACTGCGTGCTATATTTTTTTGTATTTTCTTATCTACCCATCCTTGAGTTCTTTTAAGAACCACTATAGTTTTGCCCTCAATATTTTCAATTTCTTTTATAATCCAATCAATTGTCATGCAATTGGTTATGTCTGCACATGATTAATAAAAATGGGATCTACCAAATCAAATTCATCATCCTCAACATAGGTGAGATATATCCAAATTCAATTTAAAAGTCATAAATTGTCTCAAAGATAGTCTCATCCAACTCCTTCTTACTTCATATTCATTGGCGCAATCAACCCAATAGTCTTCCCAATTGAGAATGGTCCCAATTGTAGATTATTTTTGATAGAATATTTTCCTTTCTTGACACTGTTTATTCACTTCAATTATATGTCTACACACTTCAATAAGAATAATTCTATCTTCAATATAATTGGGAAACTTATAGGGAAGCCCTTCAAATCCTTCAATCCTAATGTAATTGAATCTCTAGAATTGTATGAAGTAGCTGCCATATGTGTCAATTAGCTAGATGGCCTTTGGAGAGATTTTCAAACCCATATCTCCTTGGATCTCTCACCATTCCCATAGTAAATGCATCATTTACTCTTCTGAAGCTCCTATAACTCATTTCCAATTGAAGTTGAGTATAGTAGTCATAAATTTGAATCATTTCATCATGAACCTCTATTGGATGTAAGCTTGGCCATGGCCTAGTGCATGTAACTACATAGAATAAATAAGAAGACATACATAAAATAACATGCTAAGTCCAAACTAGACCATCATTGAGTGCATTTGGTCACTAATGAACTAATCCCAATTGAGGAATTTTTCACCATGGATAATTATTTGGATGAAGAAATACACGAGTATTCCTTAAAATAATGGGAATTTTCATTACCCTTTAGTCAGTGTAAGAGGATTATTATGTGTGAAATTTCTTCTATTCAAAATGAGACCTATGCAGCTTCTTAGGAAATTGATATTTTCCTTTCTTCGGAGTTGCAAACCATTCTTAAGAAATTGTATTCCTACACCCATTCTTCTTCTCATGGAAACACTGATGAGAAAGGAGGAAGTTGAAGTCTATATATGCTTCTCTCTCAGGTAATTGTAGGCATGAACTAAAAGTTTCTCTCTTCACCTTGATAATAAACCTATAACCATTCATTCTTATATCTTTGGTTTCCTAATCACAATGGTTTATGCACTCAATTACTAGGTCTGTACATTGCATTAATACTAGAAAAGCTATAGTTTGTAATAACCCAATTTCCACTAATCGTTGTGTCATTGGGGATCTATCTTCTTTACCAATCCTTTCCCATAAATTTGTTTAAATTTATGTGCCCTAGATTCATGTCTCCAATTTCGAGAAAAGTATTGGGGTGATCCCACAATAGTGGTTTACACTTTTTGGCCTAACTGGACACTTATATTTTTTTTTTAACACAATCTCCACATTCGGGAACCTATAACGATTGAACCGTAAGGAATTTGAAGATGATGTAAACTAGAGCCTTGTCATATTTTGTCTGTAAATTCTAAAAATATTTTTTTCATTTTTTTTGGAATCAGATTGCACTTCTTTTTCCATCTCCCACAAAAATTGGTTTTTTTCAAAAAATAGCATTTTTAAAAAGTGACGCACACCGTATAACACATAACATTTTTTCCATGAAGGATAAAATTCC
>VDFB02101591.1:0-57939 GCA_007258455.2 Sequoia sempervirens
TGGCTATCAATTTTTCCCTCAAGACATTAAACTTTACACACACCTTGAGGTGAGTTTTGTTGCACCCCCTGGGGTGAGTTTTGTTGCACCCCCTAAGGTGAGTTTTTGCAAAATAGTTCATGGATTTAACATTATGGAGCTTGTTGGGTCATGAACTTGAGCACACCTTTTTAACATGGCCACCTATCATGACACAACTTTTTGACTAGTATAGCCATGTGTTCATAAGTGATTTTACATCCTTGTGAGAGCATAATTTTATTTTGACAACACATTCGATGGATGATGTTTGGTATTTGAGATAATTTAAGACTGAGGTCTATTTGCCTTACCAACTTGAGTCTTTTAGTATTAACCTTGTTTTTTTTCATGTGTCTTTTTATGTGTCTTCTTCGTGTTTACATCATGTTTGTGTTCATTTCGTCATCATCTTCATGTTTCATCATGTCGTGTTTTCTTTGTGTATGCTTCATGTTTTCTAGCATGTATATTTGTGTATGCTATCTTGTTGCATATCTTACATACATGTTTTCCTTTGTGCTTATGTTGGTTTACCATGGGATCTTGGATCCTAGGGGCTTGTGCACCCCCCTAGATTCTTAGTCATCCTATCTTTCTGACATTTGGACAATTGGACCCCTGTTGACATATATTTTTCTACTTTGCGAGTATGAGCATAAGTTCATCCTCTCACAAAAGTGGGGGCTAAATGCAGTGTAAAAAAATGTATACTTTAAAAATAGTTTCATATTATGTTTTTTCCCCTAATTTATTGGACTTATTTAAGCTTCTAATTTTCCAAAATATGCATTCCAAACCCTAATTTTTATCGCTTTCCAAAGGAGGACAAGCATTGAATAAATGCATCCAATCATTAGATTGCCCCTAATGTTGAGTGTCCTGGAAAATTGGGCCAAGATCGACTCGCCCATGGGAGAATGTGTCGCCCTCCTTAGCAATGACCCAAATTTCAATATGTTGTTTGTGGAATCTTGACATCCAAAATTCAATTATGAAGCGTTGGCTTTTGGAATCTATTTTTTGGGAAATTGGATAAACACATATAAATACCTAGTTATTTTATCATTTGAAAACTTTAAACTAGAAATCTATTTCCAAACTTATGATCCTGAGCACTATTGAGCAAGTCAAGCAACATTTCAAAGCATTATTGCAAAAATTCAAGACCCAACATCATGTCAAATTCTATGTGAGTTTATGTGTGTGTTCATGTTCATGTTTTGTGAAGTCTAACCCTTGTTGTAGGTCTCCAAAACATTCAAGCATTCAAGCAAAGCAAGATCAAAATCCTTGAGGTTATGTGTATGACTTCAGTCCTTCAAAGAAGCCATTGAAGGGTATTGAGTTGCAGTGTTTTGTTCATTCATCATTCCTTCCTTTTGATTATCATTCCTATCATTGACATTACCATTGTGGAAGTGGAAACACTTACACGAGGTTTGACTGAGCAAAGCCCCTATATGGCACAATATTTTCTCCCTCTTTGAATGTGCAAATTGTAGGTTTGGAAAGGAACAAAGGAAGATTGAAGGAAAATTGTCAATTGTTGTATTTATTGTCATCAAAGTTGTCAAGCCATGAAAACTCAATTACAAAAATTACTAACGACATTCAGACAGGATTACAACCGGGAATCAAGAGCTCAGATCTAGTACCAAAGGACTACAAAAATAGTTTCAGGACCCCCTCCAAAGAGGTCCATTCGCCCCTGGGCGACTGAGTCTCTCTTGGCATGCCAAATCCAACTTTTGGTGACAAGTACACATCAATTTGCACTTTCCAGATCCACTTGCAAATCATTGTTTTTGTCTATTTATCTTTGGGATTTTATAATTTACATATTAGGTCATATAGTCTAATTAGGGTAGTAATTCCAAATAATTTCCAATTCATTCCTAAGACTCAAAAGGATCAGATCCAAGTTTGATCGACACACCTTAGAAGTTGAAAGTCAATCTATACACCTTGTCGATTTGCATCCTAATGAAATCCTAGATATGATTGAATTAACCCTAAGTTTTGGAAACCAAACTTAGGGTCCCCACAATTTTATGTTTCACATATCAACATAAATTACAATAATTTTTTATTTTTATTCTTTAGATTTAGTTGAACTTTGACCCCTTCTAATCCATTTATCTTGATTAAGAGCTCATTAAAACAATAAAAAAATCTAATTATATTTTCTTTTAAGCAATATGCTTATTTTTCTTGTGAAAGTTACATGTCAACGTAAATTGCTGAAAATAATTTTTTATTTTTATTTTTTAGATTTCATAGAACTTTAACTTCTTCTAATACATTTACCTTAAGAGCTCATTAAAAAATATATATCTAATTATATATTCCTTTAAGCAATATGTTTATTTTTCTTGTGTTTTGAATTTTATTTTCAAACCACTTCGAAAAAAGATTATATAAGATAAGAATGAATAAGTTTTTAATCTTTTTAAATTAAAATAAAACAATTTAGTCATGTTTATAAACATCATTTAGTGTAATTTTTTTAATTTTAGTATTATTTATTCATATAAAATTTAAATATATTAGTATTACATTTTATATTGTAGGAATTGGTAAATATGTACAAGTAGATTTTTTTATTATCGATAAGTAGAGAATTATATTATATCAGAATTAAAAAACTTTACAATGGTGTATCAAAGCCATGGAGGTAGATAAAATATAGAATCCCGCCCAAACAAAAACTAGAGAACCCAAAAACACCCACCCATATGAGCTGATTGGACCACACAGGGTGATAACAAAATTGGCTTAGCAGAGACAAACCATTCTACCAATACTTGCTATAACTAGCTATGAAACCGGGATGACACCAAAAGACAACCTTATTATCTATTCCCCCATAATTTTTGTTGAGAAAAATCCTACATTCGAAGTGCCATGAGGCATTCGGCTCCGCCACAAGATGAACTTTCTCTTGAGATCCTCAAACCCAATGGCCACAAGATGACGGTGCTCAATCAATTTTGAATGTTGCAAATCCAATAGAAAGGAATAGTATTTGGAAGTCTCACCATAAACCTCCAAGAGTCTCAAGTTACATAGGCAGGGAATACTAATCCCTAGCGTTGTCTTAGCCAACCTCCTCCATACCCACCAACAAATCTTTCTTGAAAAGTTGTTGCATTATAATTTTTTGCATCGTGTTTGGAGACATTCACATCCAAAAGCCCCACCAACACCTGTGAGGAAAAATTAGTGTCCAACCTATACCCCTCACTACCCGCCATGAAACCCTTCCTAATTATGAATTTTACCACCATGAATGTGAGAAAATCTAGATGACGAATAATGCACCTCAACCTGAGTGTCATCACAAGACCCCTAAAAGCCATTTGACACTTGTTCCTCCATAGTTGCATCGGGGTGTCCATGCCTCCACATGCCAGATCACTTGTAGAGACCTGAATGATAAACATCACCATGAGGAAATGAGACCTGTACACCAATATTTAACACAACAAAGTTTGTGAGAACCAAGGTTGTGTTAGATAGCTAGCTCACCACATCCCTTTAGCTTACAACAAGAACAAATTGTAATTATTAATTGATCACCATAATGTCTGAGAAGATCATCTTACTAATACATAATCAAGCGAACCATCCACTTGAAAAGATCAGCCACTAAGCTCATACACTAATAATCTGAGGTGACAGTTTTAAGGTGCACATGTTGTTGGTGTAATTAATATTTAATTACACTTGCATAAGTTTACTTAGGCATATTATTTAATTAATTCCTATGCTGCATTTACTAACAAATTAGTTATAATGGGGTCATCCCCCTTCACATGTGTTTACGAATATAAAGATTCCTTCTAAAAGCCTTATCCAGGACTTCACATCATTCTAGATAGTTAGTTAGTTGTCACATGTTGTTAGATCAAGACACATGTCAAGATCATAATGCACACTACATCTCACCCTTTCCTATATAAGGAAGGCTCTTGTACATTTGTAATTCATCCTAGATCAATATCAATCTCATAATAGAATCTCAATTTGCATGCATATGTTGTAACACTTTCGTGTGGGTGATTTTCTTCTTGGAAAAGATCCTTTGAAGGCTACAGCTTCATAGGGTGATTCATCATCCATAATTTCTATATTAGAGCTTTTCCATTGAAAATTCATCTAAAGATCAAAAGCTTGGGCTAAAGAGATTCATTGTAGGCTAGTTGGCTCCACCTGGGGGCCAACCTGATTTCTGGTGTAGATTAGGCTCTCTTTGACCTCGCCATTGCGCTTAGAAGGCCTCAAAACCCTACGATCGCTTTCCCAATCGTCAAAACCGAAGACATCTACCTGAGAGCCATTAGAGGTATTTTTTAGGGTTTGATAATTCGTACCGTACAGATTGTATGGTCTACAAAAAATCATCTCCCTTCAATTTGTACTCTATGGAAAAAAAATTTAGTTGTAGGCCATTTTGTTTTAAAAAAATCGGACTCATTTCATATAGTCTTGGAAAAAAAATTTGGAGTAACTATATTATATAGGGATTTAGTTTTTAATTGGCGACATATACTATCACACTATCGGCATAAAAATATGGGTACATTTCCTTAGCAACATTAAAAATCAAATAAATCATTATTTTCGCAACCGTTGTATTTCTCAGTCCGCAAAAAAAAATCCTTGTGTCGACTGCATTTACTTCATTGCACGGGGTATTGTTGTTGGCCCCCTTGAGCCTTGTCCCATCCACAACCGCCATCATTGTCCACCAGTTCGCTCCTACCGGAAATCACAACCCGGCCATGCCTCGTCCACTGATGTTGTCTCTCCACCACTAGTGATCAATAGCCCCTACTGCCGAAAGCCTCGGTTCCATCAATAACCGAGGGATCCACTATATCAGGTGGCATTGCCTGAGCATATCCACTCCGCCAAACTCTCAGCTCTGTCGTTGTTCCTAGGAGGGGGGCTTTTTTTATCTGTCAGCATAGCTCGTAGTCACATCAAGGACTAGAGGCGGATTTTTTTCACCCAGGTGCTAATATTTTGCACCCAATTAGCTTGCCAGGCCCTAATAGGGCATAAATCTTTCGAGGGGCATATCTTTTCAACACGATCTCAAAAATCAATGTAAATGAGATTGTTGGAAAGGTATTTTTGAGCACTATCCAGTGGTGCACCCTGTATTCTAGAATTTTACGGCTAGAAAAAGATACAGTCAACTAAATTTAAAACACTCATTTGGACTCAAAAGCTCATCTTCCAATCAAATTGTTGAAATTTGGTGATTCCAACAACATCAAGAAGGTATTTCAGTGCTTTTTTTTATTAGTCCATTCCTTTTGTTCATATTTAGCTCCAAGTGTTTTGTATTGGTTTTTTACAATTTGGTGCATTTGTTCAAATACTTGGACATCCTGAAGTTTGAAGAAGGATTCTTTGATTTGGGAGGCATCTTTTTAGTTTCATATCACCTTTGGAAGTTTCTATTTGCTGTTGAAGGTCAATATCTTTGTAATATTGGAGATTTTTCATAGTTTGTTATGGGGCTTTCGAGTCATCCTTCACTGCTAATGTTGGGAAAGGGAAACTATAGACAATGGAGAGGTTGCATCATAAACCATTCACAAGCACTTCAATTGTTGCCAAATTTGTATGGTTTAGTTCCCCCTCCTAATAATTGTATCCAAAAATTTACTTGGAATTGTCAAAGGTATGATGTTCTAGGGGTTATTGTAATGCATGGTGCCAATGATATTTTAAAAGCTATTGATCATTTTGATTGTCCTCATATTCTTTGGACTAAGATTTAGAAGCTATATGGAGATCTTGATACTCCACCATTCCTCGATGATCATGATTCAGAATGTCATGTTCCTCTTCATTCTTCAGATCAGATACCCTATGTTGATATTGTTGTGTAGGAGTTTGATTGTTTGGGATACTTTGAATCTTCCAAAGAGTTTGACAAAGTTTCTTCAGATGATCCTTCTTCTCCATCAGAGATAATTGATATACCTTCATCTTTAGTCATTCCTTGTCCAGAGTCATTGATTGAAGCTTCCATCATTTCTATTCATCATGACATATTCAGCTTTCCAGACTTGGAATCATAGGATGGCTTTGTTTCAGGTATTGGAGACTTGGCTACTTCTACAGGTTTGGAGGATATTCTCGAGGGGTATCTCTCCTCTATGCAGATTTTACTTTGGAGGGTTTTCTTGAGTCTCCACATTCCTTTGGTTGGACCTTGATTGGGGATCCTAATCTTGGTGGGACTATCTTGGAGGCACTTCATTCCTCTTCAGAGATTTCATATATGAGGCTTCTTCCCTCTCATTTCATTATGGAGTTGAGTTTCTTCAACATCTATCATTGGATTTGCTTCTTCCTATTAGGAGGCATGTGGTTTGGACACCTTTTTTTGCTCCAAACTTCTTTTAGTGGTTTTGAGGACACTTCAATCTCGGGGGGCAATCTAGTCTCCATCTATTCCTTCAATGGAAGGATCATTGTATTGCCGTCTTTGGATCTTGTTCAACATCCGTTTTCGCAGAGTCCTGGTTTGTCACCTTATTCATTGATTGGGAATGTACTTGATTTGATTGTGGCATCTTCATCTTCCTTGGGGAAAGAGACACATGAGCGCGCTTTAGAGATATCATCATCATCCATATTCATCCTTCCTTAAATTCTTACCCGGAGTGGGAAGCATCCCTGCATTTCTACTTGGTTTTATTTCTTCTGTAAGGGAGACAAGTTGTTTGTCGACATTGGATCATGTTTTGTCTTCAAGCACTTACCATTTTTACAGGTGATCACACATTATCGGGGGCTACATAGTCTCTCTCTTTCCCTCCTATTGGGGGGCTATTTCTTTATTGTATCCATGTGATAGATGGTGTACTTGGAGGTATCATGGAATCCTCCATCCTTCCTTATTTGCATTTCATGCTTTTCATCTCCTTTTTGGAGAGGGGTTTTCTTCCCACTGGGTTTTCCCCTTTGTTTCGTTTGTGGGAGATTAGTTGCATTCATCTTCTTTTGTAAATGGGGTACATAAAATGGCCATCATGTAGCTGGGACCCATCATTCCATCATTGCATTATCATTTCCTCCTTAAGTTGCACTTATGGGCGGTGTTGGTCTAATTAATATTTAATTACACTTGCATAAGTTTACTTAGGCATATCATTTAATTAATTCCTAGGTTGCATTTACTAGGCAATTAGTTATAATGGGGTCATCCCCCTTCACATGTATTTAAGAATATAAAGATTCCTTCTAGAAGCCTTATCCAAGACTTCACATCATTCTAGGTAGTTAGTTGTCACTTGTTGTTAGATCAAGACACATGCCAAGATTATAATGCATCTACATCTCACCCTTGCCTATATAAGGAAGGCTCTTGTACATTTGTAATTCATTCTAGATCAATATCAATCTCATAATAGAATTTCAATTTGCAGGCCTAAGTTGTAACACTTTCGTGTGGTTGATTTTCTTCTTGGCAAAGATCCTTTAAGGCTGCAATAAGGTGATTCAACATCCATAATTTCTACACATGTGACCCCACCGTCTAGCTGTCCACACATCCCCATCAACACTAAGATTGTTATGACTGCGTGGCAATCTGGTGCTCGTCAAAGTCACTGCCTCTCCACACCCATCCATGGAGAGCTGCCCTCCTTGCCACCCACGTATAAGTAGATTTATTGTTTAAGATTTTTTAACTAAAATTATTTAGATTTTTTATTAATATTTTTTATAAATATTATATGTAATATTTTTTAATCTTATTATAATTTTATTATATTGGTAAGTGTATTTATAATAACAATAAAGAAGGTTTATTATGGAGTGAATAGATAAGAAAGAGACTTTAAACATAAATTTGATGATCATTTATTAGTCAATCATTCACTACGTCAATTGTATTTACATCGACATAAAAACTTATTACATATCTTAAATATATCTATCTAAAAGATGACAAGAAATGACAATCTTGAAATACCTATCTAATATTTAAACTAATACCTTTCAACATCTTTTCAATAAATATATTTAAAATATCATATAATAATTTATAATGTTTTTCTAAATATTAAAATAGCCTTATTAAAGAATTTATAAAAAATTAAAATCATATATAAATTATGTGAAAACCTTATAAAGGTGCTCAAAAAAAGGAATATATTTATATATTAATATGTATACTCAGCTTAATTTGAGCTGAGGCAATTGATAACAAGGGTTGAAATGCTGGCAGGGCGATTTCGAAAACAGGGGAATGGATGTTAAAGAGAAACAATGCGTTCTACTCAGGGGTTGCACACCAGCAGGAAAAGTATGAATATGTCTCCTATAATAAGTGTATTGATATATAGTTTTCAAATTCTTAATTAAATGGAAAAAATGGCATTTTGACTATATCTAACCATTTCTCTGATCGCTATCATATCCAATGGTGAAAGTGGCATTTTGACCAAATTTATTCATTTCTCTGATTGGGACAAAACCCATAAGCAGTCGAAACAAAGCCTTACCAAAATGTCATGTTGTGAAAGTTTCATGAAATTGTCATTTTTCTTATTTCTGTGAAGACGGCCATTTGTTGTACAGGCTAACACATTGCCGTGTGCTTCTATAGAAAAGCCTAAAAAGATTTTAAAATAGTTCCTGCACTTTTGACTATGGTGTGATGTATGCCCATGCCCTGTTCCAAAGTTTCACTCCTGCCAAGATAAAACATGCTACAGAAAGCTATGGAGATTGACTTGACTCTTGCCAATTGCAGTTGGCTGAATGTGATCAAATTTATACAGGACAGTCATTAGTAGAAAGGTTTACACATCGCTATTACTGAGTATGCTTGTATAGAAAAGTCTTTCGAAATTCTCAGACAAATGCAATTGGCATATGTAAAGTCAGTCACCACAATATTTGCCCACATAATTGTAGTTTATGGCAAAACTGAAGCACTGTAACAGGACATGTTCCACAATTCATTGCAAAAGTTGGTTTCAAAAGTTATGATGACTGATTCCTTTTTGCTTATCTTATTCATCTATTTTATGTTCCTGCATCAGATTATGCTTGAATCAGAAATAGAAAAAACAGCCGAACTACTAAGTCATATTATTCATCACGATAGAACTCATATATATATAGACAAATCATCTTACAATTGTGCTAACTGGTTTAAAAGCTAACTGTAGCTGATCAACAGCTAACTCAGAGACAAATGACAATGAACTGAGACTCTTGACACATATGCATAATTCTGTTATAACTTATTCTAACACCCACCTTAATTAATAAGGGAATTTGGACTCCTAACGTATCTCTACTGAGTAGAATCTTAGTAAATACATCAGTCATATAGTCATTTGTGTTATAACAATGCAACCCTATTTCGTGATGAATACAATACCCTGAGCGCTGCCATACGATGAGACATGTCTTTCATGGAGTACTATGAGATGAAGACAAGGAATGGGCATAGGAGGAGAAGGTATGAGGAGCAGCCCCAAAAGGATATACAACACTGTTTGGGGAAGATCACCATCCCTACTTTTGACATGGGTAAGGAAGTTGTTCAGCAAGAGCTTGGTTGCAAAAATTAGACATGTACTTCTCTTTGAATCCAATTTTTGGAGAAGAGGCCATCAAGATTGCTACCTTGCATCTAGAGTGAGTGGCCCACGAATGGTCATATGATGGCATGGTGACCCAAGGACATGACTCAATCACTATCTTAGAAGAATTCAGCCAAAGATTAATGGAAACGTTGGATAGGAAGAACCTAGAGATTCATTTCATAGAGCTAGCACAACAGAAGCAAGAGAGCATAGTGGAACACTACGTAGAAAAATTCAAAAGGCTTTCGGTGATGGTTCTAGACGTGACAAAAAGGAGACTCATAATCCTTTTTGTAGAGGGCCTATCCAAACCCCTCAAAGGGTTGCTGAGGGCATTTGATCCAAGTTCTTTGTAAGAAGCAATTAGGAGAGCTCTAAATTTGGAGGATTCAGTGGCTAAAAACATATTCTATTCCAAGAAGGAACCCCCATTTCTACAAAAAAGGCCTCCTCAAAAGAGCATGCCTCCACGCAAGGCATTACCCCCAAGCCAAATGAAATTGAGGTATCCAAGAATGAACTCTATAGGAAAAAGCTATATTTCACATGCGGAGAGTCATGGCAACCAGGCCACATGTGTTTGGGAAAGGGGTAAATGCATTATATAGAAGTGGTTTCCGATGAGGAGTGTGAGGCGAAAGAAGTGGAACTAGAGATTGTTGTGGATGAGGTTGAGCATGGGGACCAAGGAGGAGAGCATCCAGGTGGCACACTTGCAGCAGTTTTAGGAGCACCTAGATATCACTCTTTTCATGTTAGAGGAGTCTTGCAAGGACAAAGGGTGACAATTTTGATTGATAGTGGGGCCACCCATAATTTCATTGTTGATAGGTTGGTGACTAAGTTAGGTTTGAAGACAAAAGGTTTTGGAGGGTTTAATGTCACAATGGCATTATGGGTGATACTATTTCATGTAACCAAAGGATTCAACAATTGGAGTGGACCCTAGGAGGACACAGGGTGTGAGATGACTTCTACATGATTGGCATTGTTGAGACGGAGTTGGTTTTGGGAGTATAATGGTTGCACTCACTTGGAGAATACACGCAGTATCAGACCATGGAGTTGAAGTTCAAATATAACGGGAAGGAGGTAGTTCTTCATGGCCTATCCAATGGGGTCCCATGATGGTTTCAGCTAAGAGGATAGAGAGGTCTTATCATAGGGGCGAAGTGGCTTGGGGAGCAAAGTGCTTGATTACCGATACAAGTCTACCCAAGGATGGGAGGTCTTACCACATCGACATCCAATCCATCCTAGACAAGCGATCTAAGGTGTTCAGTGAAATTCCTCTAGGGTTACCACCAAATAGACATTTCTAGCATGTGATTGAGTTAGAGGAGGGAGCAAAGCCAGTCACCATGACGCCTGACTGTCATCCTAGGAGGTACGAGGAGATTGAAAAGGTGATTATGGAACTCTTGGACATGGGGCACGTATATCCTAGTTACAACCTATTTGCCTCATCTGTAGTGTTGGTGAAGAAAAAGATGGGACTATGTGGATGTGCATCGATTATAGAGCCCTCAACAAAAAGAAAAACAAGAATTGCTACCCCATACCTAGGATCAATGAGTTCATAGATGAGCTTCATGGTGTGGTGTACTTTTGGACAAGATTGAGTTACAATTAGGGTATCATCAAATAAGGCTTAGAGATGAGGATGTGCACAAAACAACTTTCAGGTGTCACTATGGGTAGTACGAGTTCGTGGTCATGCCATTTGGGTTGACCAATGCACCAACCACATTTTAGTCTTGCATGAATCGGGTATTTATTTTACAATTGAGAAAGTTTGTGTTGGTCTTCTTTGATGACATCTTGATTTTCAGTAAAACATGGTAAGACCTTTTGAGGCATGTAGATGGGGCGCTTGGCATACTTGAGCAACATTCATTCTATGCCAAGGCATCCAAATGTGAGTTTGGTTTGATTGAAATATTATATTTGGGATTTAAGATTAGTGCCCAAGAGATTGGTGTGGATGAGAAAAAGATCAAGGCAATACAAGATAGGCCAAGAATTAGACCAAGGAATTTGACACACTTGAGAGGATTAGTGGGATGTTGCAATTGCTATAGAAGGTTTGTTAAGGGGTTCTCAAAACTTGCAGCCCCGTTGACAGATTTGACAAAGAAAGGAGCTTTCTCTTGGAACCTTTCAACACAGAGCTTTTGACAAGCTCAAGGAGGCAATGAGTTCATGTCCTATCTTGGATATTCTTGATTTCTCATTTCCTTTTGTTCTAGAATGCGATACTTTAGGAGAGGGGATTGGAGCAGTTTTGATGCACAATAGGCACCTTATTGCATTTGAGAGTAGTAAGCTCGGGGAGACAGAGAGGAGCTTCTATATTATGACAAGGAGATATTGGCCATCATACATGCACTAGCCAAAATCAGATAGTACTTGGTTTATGGGAAGTTTGCGGTTAAAACAGATCATAATAGCTTGAAATTCTTCCTCAATCAGAAATATTTGAATGATAGGAAGCATAAATGGGTAAGCAAACTCCAAGCCTATGATTTTAACATTGAGTATGTTAGGGGAAAAAATAACGTGATGGCTGATGGACTATTTGGAAACCTTATTCCTGCTCTATGACTGATATATCAGCCAATTGGAAGGCTTCCATAATGAGCGAATATGCTAAGAACACAGTTGCTATTGACATTCTAGATGGCAAATTGCAAGATGACAGGTTCAAGGTGGTTGATGAGCTCATCCTCTACAAAGATCAGGTCTATGTTGTATCGTAATCTAGGGTGAAGGAAAGAATCTTGAGGGCATGTCATGACACACGACTTGCTGGTCATCCAGGTTACTACAAGACATACAAGCAAGGGAACGCTTTTCATGGAAAGGGCTAAAAAATGATGTGTTGAAGCATGTTAGGGAGTGTATGGTGTGTCAACAAAACAAAACAAAACATGTTTTTCCTGCTGGGTTGCTGCAACCTTTACCTATTCGAAATCAGAAATGGGAGAGTATCTCCATGGATTTCATTACGGGCCTTCCAAAGGTGCAAGGTAAGGATTGTATCTATGCGGTTGTTGATAGGCTCACTAAATATGCTCATTTCCATACTATTTCTTCAAAGTACAAGGCTCCACAAGTTGTTGATCTTTTCTTTAAGGAAATTGTTAAGACTTCATGGGCTGCCAAGGAACATTGTGAGTGACTGAGATAGCAAGTTCATCAGCTTTTTTCAGCAAGAGCTTTTTTGTTTAATGCACACAAAATTGACTCCCAGCACTAGCTCTCATCCTCAAACTGATGGGAAAACAATAATTGTGAACAAATGGGTAGAGGGTTACTTGAGCAACTACATTACAAGACAAAAAACATCATGGGTCAAATGGTTGCACCTTGGGGGTTACTGTTATAATTCCACTTATCACATGTCAATAGGTATGACACCTTTCAAGGCACATTACGGGTATGATGACATTTCATTTATGGATCTGATTCTTGTGGATAGTAGAGTACCAAGTGCTAAATATTTGCTTCAACAAAGATGGGATATTGTGAAAGAACTCAAAGAAAACCTTCAATAGGCCCAAAACCAGCAAAAGTTGTAAGTTTATCGCCACCAGACTGAGAGGGTTTTTTAAGTAGGAGATATGGTTTATTTGAGATTGCAACCCTACAAGGTCATAAAGGAAAGTTGGTGAAGTTGCATACGAGGTGGAACTTCCCAAGAACAACAAAATTCACAACAGTTTTCATGTGTCGTTCTTAAAGAGGGACCTTGGATAGTAGCTCACCTTTTCATTAGAGCTACCCCCACTTGATGATGAGGGGAAGTTGATCCTAGAAATTGAAACAATCCTAGATGTGACAGGGAAAAAGCTAAGAAAAAAGATCATACTGGAGTATTTAGTGAAGTGGAGGAATTTACCACTCAAGGATGCAACTTGGGAAGGTGTGTAGATTTTTGAGAATCCATGATTGAAGTTTCTTGAGGGCAAGCAACATTCTAGAGGGGAGGACTGTCATGTCCCAATCGCACCAGCCCTATGAAAGTATGAATTAAATAGTAAAAGTGTTTTTCAACACTAATATATTAATAATAATAATGCTAGTATTTTAATAATAATGATAATATTAATTATTTAATTAACAATAATAAACTATTCTTTTTACTATTGGTGACCAACCTATACAAGGGGCTTGCAATTTCTATCTAATTCTATTTGGGGCCAACTTGTTTGTAAAGACAACTAATTTTTGGCACCATCAATTTGGTATAAAAAGAGGTATATTTGAATATTTTGGAGGAAGATTTGGGCAAGATTTTTGAGGTAAAACTCAAGTAGGGCAGCTAGGATGCAACCCCCAGTTACTCGACCAGGTCAGGACGAAAACCTTAATTCTAAAATCTTGCTTAATCCTCTCATTCCTTGTTGTTTATAATTAGAAAATTGTAATTTAAACCTAGTTTGTGCTACTAAGCAGAGCACCATTATTGGAGTGAACAAGGTAAGTTTGCCAGGTGGTTGGCCACTAGGCCAACTATTGGGTAGCTATATCAACAGAATTCAGGTCACTCTAATGCAATTTACAGTTGTAGGGTCTTTCTACACCTCCATTGGTGCAGATTGTAGACTCTGTGGAGTCTTGAAGCATCCATATTTCATTGGTAGCCTCAAGAAGAATGACGCAAGGATAAAACAACTCTCAGAACAGGAAGGAAAACCCCACGCCATAATTAGGGTTTGATAAGAGATCGCTATTTGAAGAGTTTCATACCCACAGGAAGGTCTTGGTGAGATAACTTGTAGATCTAAGGCGACAATGACATCAAATCCATCAATTTGAGGCCAAATCTTAGGAGAGATAGGGCGCCATGCAAGAGTAATGAGTCAACTTCAAACCCTAGATGCCACCTCTTGATAATTGAACCGCCATTGGTATATTTCCATTCAAGATCTCTTTTAATACCACCATTGTAAGGTCTGTGGACTTGTAATTACTCCAAAATATGAATCAAACCTTTTTCTTTTGCATTTTGTTTGTTGGGCAATTAACCTAGAAATTAAATCCGATATCTATATTAGAAAGTTGTAATTAGATCCCTTTGGTGTTCCTTATTATCTTGATTGCTTATGGTCTATGTTTAATTATGCTCACTATTAGCTCATTGGGTATTATTGTTGTGTTGCAAATATGAGTTATTGCGAAATCACTAACCCTAATTGGTTGACTTAGAAGTTGGTGAAAACCCTAGGGTTCTTACAAGGTTGTCAACTCAACATTCAAATGGTTAATATATTCAATACCAAAATTAGTGGTGCCATGTAGGTATCAAATAACTCTCTTTGCTGCTTTCCACTAAGTCTCAGGAGGTTTAGTCTTGAATTGGCTAAGTATGCTAACTGAATATGCAATATCAAGTCTTGTTTTGGTCGAGTAGTTTAAACTTCCTATCATCTATCTATACAAACTCCCATTTTTTTTGTAGTACCATTAATGATAGAAAGCTTAACATTTTATTCTAATGGAGTAGATATTGCTTTACAATCTTGCATATTAAACCTTTGGATCAATTTCTTTGCATACTTTGAGTAATCAAAGTTTCATCATCTTGTCTCAATACTTCAATTCTTAAGCAATAATACATTTTTCCAAGATACTTCATTTCAAATTCTTGTGATAGATCTCTTTTGATTCCATCAATCAAGTATATAGCACTTTCTATTATGATTAAGTCATCTACATAGAATAAAATCAAAACGATATTCCATGTTCATCTTTATTTCTATAAAAATTGGATCATTCCTTCTTTTGATAAACCGATGTTGGAAGAAATTATCAATTTTCACACACCATGTTCTTGGTGCCTATTTAAGACTATATAATGCTTAGCTTAACCTGCCTATTTAAGACCATATATTTCTTTCTTTAACCTGCATACCAAATGTAATTTTCCCTTTGCAAATCATTCAAGTTGAATAAGATATATTTCTTCTTTTAAATTATCATTAAAAATGCTGACTTAACATCTATTTGATGTAATTAGATGTTACATCCCATCTTGTTATTACTGATTTACTTTTACCTTCATGGGTAAATAGGTTAGTAAATGCAATCATGAGTTTGATATGCTAAGGAATGGAATATTGAAATAGGTATTATGTGAAAGTATTGATAAATGCTTAATATGGCTTTGAAAGAGTAAATATGTTTACATTTATTGCTATATGAACATACTAAAGTTATGATGCATATGGATTTATTATGAACATCTAACTACCATTGCGAATGTGCTGAGTTGGTTGCAAGGATACGTTCATTCCTCCAGGTGGAGGGGAAGTATCACTCAGGAGAAGATCTTGGTTGGGTAACTAGTAACATTACCTATCTAAGCTTACACACACTCACAGTAAAAAGGTTGAGTCTAGACATAGTGTTGGAGAAATGATAAGCCATTCTTAGTGTGATGTGTTGCATTAGTAAGGGTTGTGATTACTGTTGAATGCATGCTTGGATGATAATTATCTATTTTGAGCTTGTGAGTCCTTATTTTACTATGCTTCATTGTATGGTTGAAATAGTATTTGGGATATATGCAAAAAATGCATATGTCAACATATTTGTACGATGGATATAATGGGATGTCCATACGAGTATGACGACATATGTATAGATATGCATATGTGTATATAAATGATTAATATGATGCTATTGTGAATATAATCACGTGATCATAATCATTTGGATATTGAATGGATCATTTGAGTATCATGTTGTTATATAATATATATATGTTTGTATATATGTACAACTACAAACACACACATAAGCGTAAAAGCTTAACAGAGGAGTGTGTGTGTGTGTGTGTGTGTGTATAATATTATTATTATGCTTGAATGTTTACTCGTTTGTATTCATTTGTATATCAAATGTATACATACTTGATTGACTTAGGATATAAATATGTATATTAGTATATATATACATATAAATATATATGAGAGATAGCATAATGCTATTTATAAGCATGCATATATATATATGTATAAGTACATATATAAGTGTATATATTTATAACCATATGATGATATATGATAGAGGCCATGATATATATATATTTTGACTGACTTAATATATGTATTCATAGTCAATTTGAATGGTATTGCATGGTATTTATATCATAGCATATAAAGCTTGGAAGCTTTATCTCATATAGCGCTGCATGTAAAGAGATTACTAAGTTTATGAGCCAACACACAATAATATAGTAAGACTTAGTCAACTTATTAAAGGACAACTTGTATACGTAGTATGCAAAGTAATAAAAGCCGATAGGGAAGGTAAACCATAGTCGATGGCATATGGAAATGCATCACTTATATTTAGCAGCAATTTACTCAAAACATAGAACACTTATCTCCAAGATATAAAGGCGATGAATAATCAACCAACATGTTGTATATGCAAGGAAAAGAGTGTCGACCAATCTGCATAATGGCAATAGTATAAGCAATGACCAAGTCTATCTATCTACAGTGCATAAAAGGAATGGGGACTTAGTCTCTTAAACCATTGCATATGAATAGGTAAATATTGAAGTGGTGGCGCCATGGATATAAATGCCAAACCATTTGGAAGTATACTCTTGTTTGTGGGCCTCCTTTTAGATGAGTTGAGTGAGTTGTTATGCATGGATGCTACTATCAATTCTCATTCCTTTTTTGTAGGCTAGGGAGTCCCCTTGATGATGTATAAATAGAGAAGTAATCTCTCTTTTTTGGGACGCATTTTTCTACGCATTCCATAAGCATTCTTATGCATTCTATTTGCAAATCAATTTGCACTTCTTATCTGCATTATTTAGCTGTATTCTGAGTGAGATTGAGTATTTTGTGAGAGCTTTATCATCATTAGAGAGGAGTAAAATTATCAACTTGTGAGGAAGGCTTTATAGAGGCATTGCTTGTGAATTCAAGTAAGCTAGTGGCTGAAATTGGGAAGTTGTGCATCATTCAGTCAATTGGATAAGTGAATTACAGGCATAGGGATAATTCTTCCTTTAATTGTCTTAGTTTATGAAAGATTGATTCTTGAATGTTTATATAGCCTTTTGAGATTCTTGCATTTAGAGAAAAGATAGTATTTGCTTTGAAAGGAAGTAGAAGTTGTTTGTACTATTTTGTGAAGTGCTTGTAATTACTTCGTAATAAGGGGAATTGTTTGTCATAGGTATTAATATGCTAGATATGAATAAACAAAGGTAGTTTAAGGGTTACTCATAGCTAAAGTGATTTTATTATACCAAATAGCTAGTGGGTTACTCTTGGGTTGAGAGGTATATAAAAACCTAGTGAGTTAGAGCTACTACTTGATTAGTGGCATTGCACTCTTTAATACAAAGTTATCGTATTGACAAGAGTAGACTCCTAGCTTAAACCCTTTTAGTTAAGGAGATTATACTCTCGAATGGAATTCTCTATTGTTATGACAATTCTTCAATTGAGGTCATTCATTGATAAGGCTATACTCTTAAATGGGTATCAATTATTGCGTGATATTTTACTGAGTGGATTCAGTTATATAATCTATGGTTATGATAACGCTTATGTAGCTATATCCTAGATTATAAAGTTATACTTGGGACTAGATTGTCTTCCAAGGGAATAGCTTGATTATGCAAAGATAAGCTCATATGTTATACCTAGGATAGAGATGTCCAGTGAAGAGGTAACTAGTGCCTAGGCTTTATTGGTAGAGCAACCATTGCATTTTGAGAAAGGGTTATATCTGAGGTAATAAAATTACCTATGGGAGGAAATAACCTAAGCATAGTATATGAACGGTCATAATCCAAACCAAGCCATAGTAGTTTATGTGAATGTGAGGACTGTCACTCAAAATACTAAGTGAGAATACTTTGGCCAAAGTAGTGTAAGTTGCCATTGTTTACACTGTTGTTTCACTGTGTTCCTTGTATGTATTCTAGTTTAGGATTTTCATACTTGTAGGTGTAGCTACCATATGAATAGGTTCTAGTTTGTGGGACACAACACTAAGCTCAGATAGGCATTTGTTATGAGGTTTCCCAACTAATCTTTTCGTCGAAGGGTAGGGCCATTTGACCTGCGAGATAGATGTGCGGGGGACAGCATTTGAGTCCATGGTTGGTAGAAAAGCGCTTGAGTGATGCTTCTCCTCATTAGTTGGCAATCGAGGTTTGGGGATGTTTGCACTAGTATCGAGGACAACTGGAGTGTTTGCACTTGCGAGAAAGGACATTCATAATGTATCCGTTGATGCGGCGACATAAAGGACAGTTTGCAAAGCTATTGCCAGATGAAGCTCAGAGGAGCTATGTGTGTCTCATCTATCCATTTATATCGAAGGATGTAATCATGAAAGATATACTTGAGTTCATTCAATATGACATCTATGTTATGGGAAGATTTGTAAAATTACATTGGAATGTAATGACAATTTGGAATTAGTGTTATTTCAATTATGCATGTAATTTACATTATGAGAAGAAATTTTTTTCTTGCTGTGTCGTGACATCATTGAATATTCTCTTGAGGTGAAAACATTGGAAATTTTATTGTGAAGAACACCGGGGTTACATTAGACTTAGTAGCAAGTGCAATCATAAGTCTAATAATATTCATTTATTTTATTTTTTAGACAGTAGGAATCGGGTAGTCCCCCATAAACTGCAGTGCACATGCTAAACTTTTTTCACGTGACCAATGATACTAGCATGACATACCCTCTGGTACCATGAGGATGGCGAAGACTAGACCTTGGGACCTCTTGCCTACAACAAGATGCTTTAGCCAATTGAGCTAGGGCCCCCACCCTGTTCATTTTAGCCACAAGTGTAAATGTGTCTTCATAATCTATTCCTTCTTTTTGCGAATAACCTTTTGCAACAAATCTAGCTTTGAATTTATCAATACTACCATCAGTTTTCAACTTAGTTTTGAACAACCATTTAGAGCCTATAGGAATTTTATTTGCAGGTAATTCATTTAGTTCCCAAGTCTCATTTTCCATGATTGGTTTATATTCTTCTTGCATAGAAATCATCCATTCTTTATGAATCTTAACTTCTTTAAAATTGAGGTTCATCTACACTCAATACTTTAGTCATTAGAGCATAGTCATTATACCTGATTGTTGTCTTGATTTATCTCATTAATCTTCTTAATGCTTTAGTTTTAGATGGAGTAGCTTCACTTTGATCATGAGTTTGTTGATCTACAATATTTGTACTCTCATTGTCTTCTTCAAGAAGTTTCTATGAAGTACTACTTTCTTCCTTCTCTTCCTTTTGAATATCATCTATATATTCATGAAGTATAACAGCTTTTATAGTAAACACTTTATGAGTAGTAGGTTTTATACATTTTGTAGGCCTTATGATCAGCTCAATAACCAATGAAAATATATTTGATTGACTTTGCATCAAGTTTCGTCTTTTGTTTTATAATATGACCAAACGCCTTACTTCCAAAAATTCTCAAATGATTAACGATAGGTTTAGTACAAATGAAGATTACATAAGGAGTTATATTTTATAGGTACTTGGTCTTCTATTCAATAAATAAATAGTTATACTAACTACTTCAACTCACAAATTGTTAGAGAGATTCTTTCCTTTGAGCATACTCCTAACACACTCAACTATTGTTCTATTTTTCCTCTCAGACATAGTATTTCTTTTTGGATTATGAGGAACTGTGTATTGTTTGATAATATCATTTTTTTACAACAGTTCACAAAAAATTCTAAAATGTATCCCCCCTTGATCTGATCTAAAAATCTTAATATTGTGAGATGTTTGCTTTTCCACCATAGTTATAAATTCCTTGAAGCATCCAAAAACTTCACTCTTATTTTTTAAGAAATAGACCCAATTATATCTAGTGCTATCATCGACGAATATAAGAAAGTAATAAGCTCCTCCAAGTGACTTGGTTTGCATGGGACCACACACATCTGTATGAATTAATTCAAGAATGTTTTTTTGTGTTTGATTTATTCTCATTGGAAATTAATTCTTGTAGAGGAGGGGATTTGCTACTCCCAAGTCCCAAGAAGAATAGGGTCTAAAGGGAGCAAATTTCCCTCAACTACCTCAATGACAAAGATGGAGGAGAGAGATGGAAAATGGTGGACAAACAAGACTCTGTTTTATGTTTTCAAAAGAGGATTTCAGAAATTGGGTGAGCAGACCATAGAGGTCTTGGATTGCAGACCAATTGGCTCTCGGCCAGAGGATGACAATGCAGGACTCAGACGACAACACGAAACGTTATCGTATTAGGGATGCACTAGCATCTCATACGGACCAAGAACAAAATTTGCACCTAAAAACTCATAGGGTGTGCTAACGACTCATAAACCTTAACCTGACAGTTTGAATGAAGATAACATAATGCATAAAATGAACTAATTACAATAGGAAGAATACTATAACTTAAAAGATAAATTGATTGTAATGAAATACAAAGCAAGGGTAGTAGAAATCCAACTTACGGGTGATCCAACTTCCCGCAAGCTCCACACGAACAAAGTACCTATACAAATAGAGACAAAAAAATGTTGGTGCTATGTTTTGGAGTTTTCCTTAGTCTAACCCCCGTTTGCGATGTTTCCACCTCCACAAACAACCAATATGCAATGATAGGGAGAAAATGATAAAGAAAAGAAGTAAAGGGAACTTATAGAAAGAAAAGACAATCTAAATGCTAATCTATAAGCAAAACAATGCAACAAAGTAAATACTGAATACTACATTTTACACCTTCCTCTTCCCTAATTGAGTCAAAGCTAGCGAAGAGGTAGATGCTCTAGTCCTGCAAGTATGTGGTGCTAGTGGCTCCTTGGTTGGCATGGAAGGCTGTGGCTGAGGCTCGACCACCATCCTAGAAATATTTGACTCTATCTTTGTCAATGACTCCTCATCCTCAGGAATGTCCTCCAACCCTACATCTCATGTTGCACCCACATCCTCCATTTCTTCTCTCGAAATCAAGAACCTTGCAGTAAACAATAGAGGTTGCTTATCTCACCTTGTCCAATCACTGTATGGATCTATCTTATCCAAATCAATAGGATCCAGTGATTTGTCCTCTATTTTTTTTGTGCACAACCGAAGGTTGTATTGCACAAACACAAAGTGATTGAGGCATTTTTGATAAAATTTGTTCCTCTTCTTCGTGTGAATGGCCTCAAACAAGCTCCAATTCTGCTCACAATTAGATGCACTACAAGGCTGACATAGTATACAGGGCAATTTTTTGGAGGTGTTTGGTATTTCCACCCCAATTTTTTCATCAAACTTCAACAAAAAAAAATGAAGAGTTAGAAAGCAAAGTCAAACTCAAAACACATTCTATCAAATTACAAGATGAATGCAAAATAAACTTAAAAGGCTCCCAAATTTATACCTAGTGGTAGAGTGGTTCTTCCTCGAATAGCCAGCTCTAAAGAAAAGAGTTAACCCCTTCCTTCCATGTAAAGATCTAACTCTTGGGCAATGAGGTCTCTCACCTCAACATTGGGCTCCATCCTCTGAATTCATGTCATGAGCCCCTCCATAACCTCTCCATTAGGATCGGAGAAGCTGTCTGAGAAGAAAAACTTGGGGTTGAGGAAGTACCCAATTGCATTGTTGGGTTGGTGGAGTTGATTGTTCTACCTCCTATCAACAATCTCCCATATGGGATCAAATTTGAGGTTGTCCCCCATGTAATAAATTTTGATAGCCTCTTTGGCCCTATCCATGGCCTCATAAATATATCCCATTGGGTTTTGATCTCCATCTACCAAGCGAAGGACTCTAACCAAGGGCTCCAACACCCACATTATAAATACAAAAAGATTAAAGTTACAAATTTATAATGAAAGACCTAAATTAAAAAAATATATATTGAATATTCAACTTGAGACTTAAGTTTAAAAATTAGAAACAAAGTTTTGAAGTTACCTTCACAATCTTTGCAGCTCTTTGTGCAAACAGGTTGTCGAAGACTATTCTTGCAACTCTATCTCCTTCATGATTCTTTGAATCTGTGGAGTCCACCCATGCTTGACTCACAAATATTTGTTTTAAAGCAGTCAAAGAACCCAAAATGCTTTGCAACGTTAGGAAAACCGTTGCAAACCTTGTGGCACCCAATCTCACCAATTCCTCCCCTTTCGTATGATTTCTCGTCAAGCTAAGAACCCAAGGGTGATTGTAGATAAATTTTGTGATGCTCCTTGCATCATCTACAATCAGTGCCACCCAAACAAGTTTTCCTATATCCTCCAAATGAAGGTCAAGGTGATGCGCCACACATGGTGAAAAAAAAAGTGTAGGATGTCTATCCTCAAGCAATCTCCTAGCTGCCACATATGCTACTGCATTATCTGTGATGACTTGCACCACATTATCTATCCCCACCTCCATGACAATTTCCTCCAACAATGTACATAATATTTCTGCATTTTTTATTTTGTTGGAGGCATCCATCAATTTCAAAAACACAACTTCACCTTTTGAAGAAACCAAAAAATTAAGGATGGTGCGGTTTCTCCCATCCATCCACCCATCGGAAAGAATGGTGCAGCCATGTTTCTTCCATTCTTTAATTTTCTCTTCCACTACTAGCACCGCCCTTTCGGTAGCATTTGTGAGCAACCTACAAATTCAAAGTAAAATAAGTACAAAATTTTAATTTTTAAACAAAAAAAAAAGCTTAAATTCAACATAAACTAATTTAAATTAAAGAACATAAACTTAGCATAAAATTTAAATTGAGTTACCTCCCACTCAAGTCTTTGCGAGAAGGTGGCTTGTAGCCGTTTCCTACAACCGTCAATGCGGTAACCAAATTGTGCCAATAGGGACTACTCGTCACATTGAATGGAATGTTATTAAAATACCAAAAGTCTGCACATGCCATGTGGGCATGTTGATGCACCTCCTTATTCCACCCCATAGCCTCCAATGATGGTTGTTCTCCTAGTGTGTTTCTTGGCACAAAAAACTATGTGGTGTGCGTGAAGATGTAGGTGGTGGTGCCACTCTACAAGAAGTAGAGGAAGTGGGGGGTCTATAGGTTGGTGTGTCACAGGCTAAGTCACCAGGTTCAAATTCGAATTCGAGTTCAGAAACATTGAAATTCGGATGAAATTCCAAGGAAAAAATTTGAAAAGTAAAAAATTCGGATTAAATTCGTCTTATATAATTTTGATTTTGAAAAAATATAAGTAATAAACTTAAAACAAATAAAAGATAATATTAATATACTAATATGTTTAAATATATTAATAAAACTAAACACAAAACAAACTAAATAATAAATATGTTTAAAAATATACTTTAAATTTAAATATTATTAATATATAAATAATAAATAAATTAAATGGGTTGGGGCCCTAGCTCGGTTGGCTAAATCTTTCCTATTGCAGGAGGTTGGTCACGAGATCTAGTCTCCCCCGCCCCCATGGTACCAGACAGCGTGTCGCGCCAGCGCCGCCGGTCACGTTAAAAAGTTTACCATAAAAGTAAATAAATTAATTAAATAAATTATATATTAAATAATAAATATGTTATAATAAAAGTTTATTTATTTATTTTTTAAATATTAAATTTTAACATTAGAATAAAAAACAAAATTAAATAACAAATGAAAATAAATAAAAATAATATTAAAATATATGAAAAGATAACATAAATAAATAATATTAAAAAAAATTAAAACATAACAAAAGAAATGATATAAAGAACATATTAAAAATAATAAATAATAAAAGAACATATTAGAAATGATGTTAATATTAAAAATAATAAATTGAACGCCTAGAGGAGCCGCCAACGTTAGAAGCCCTGCAAACCCATTGGTGCCTGAGACTTTGCCATAGTCCATTTACAGTCCAGCTCCAGCCGCTTGAATGCCTGATGGATGAGTGAATGCATCTGCCTAGAGCCTCATGCCGACACTCGCAAATACTTTGTGGAGCCTTGCAAACCAGCCCACGCAAGATAAACAGAGAAAGATAACACCTCCTGGAAAAAATGCGGAAAAAAAAACCTTAAAAAACGTTTTTATAGTGCCCTCGACGAATTTCAACGAATTTTTGTTAATATTTTGAGATTTCTTAATGCAAAATTTTTGACTGTACAAATTTATGTGAATATGAACGAATTTCATTTTTTTTTTTGAAATTCGACGAATTTCGAATTTGAAGTTGATATTCGGTCGAATATGGTTACTTAGGTCACATGCACAAATGTGTGGACCATGAAGAGAGGCCACAATCTCAGTATCTGCCTCCTCATCTTATTGAGACTCTATTTCCACTTGCTCATGACCATGTACACAAGCTATGGTTGCTGCTATGGGTGCCTTTGTTCTCTACATTTGTAATTTTTTTTTCTTCGACAGCTGCAAGGAGGGCATTCATCTTTCTTCTTATCTCTTTTGTGGCCCTTAGGACAAGGCTTGGCATCACGATGAGTAATGTTTGCAAAATGGTATTTGAGGCGATTTATGCCTCCAAAATGTACCTTCTTGCATTCAATGCAAACAACCAATCCAAGTGTCAGTTCTCTCACGACATACTTCCATGTAGAGTCTCTAACTTTTGGAGGACGAGTGCTTGGAACCCATGATGGAATGGGCACCGATGGGCGGAGCCACTAAACCTGAAGCAGAAGCCATTATACTAGTCTGTATTTAAACTACACATACAAAAAATGTACTACATATTAGATTTTTAATACAAAAAATTTAAAAAACAACCTACATTATAACATAAAATGATAAATCATTAAAAAAATCTCTCTAAATTTGATTTAAATTGATACAAATATGTTTAAATGATTAAATCATTATATAAATTAACATTGGTTTCAAATAAAAAAGATTTAAATCAAAAAATTGACCCAGGTCTAACAAACTCAAAAGCACAGTGAAAATAATGCAAAAAATCAGAAAAAATCAGCATGAATCTTGCTTCTATTTGTTCTATTAAGCTTTTTGTTTTTTCAATTTGGAATCAATATTTTGCAAAAAGAATGAAAGAACATGATTAAACAAAAAAAAAGAAGCTTTTTGTTTTTTCAATTTGGAATCAATATTTTGCAAAAAGAATGAAAGAACATGATTAAACAAAACAAAAGGAAAACCAAAAACCTACCTGTGATTCGAATTTGCCTTCAAAATCTGCAAAAAAAATCCGTTTAAATCTGCTCTCCTTGATAGAAAAACGTTGCAAATGGTGTCTTCTAACTTGGGGAGGTTTTTTTTTTTTTTTTTCCCTCTGAGAACCAACAAAAATCTATTTTTTTCGTTATGAAATGGTGTTTTTTGACGCGGACCTGATTATACTGATCACGCTGAGTTTTTGGGTTGGACTCGACAAGTTTTTACAAAAAAACTCGACCTAAAAACTCAACGAGTCTTCCAACAATGGTTAAAAGTACAGAACACTCAGCAGCTGTTTAAAAACTTCTTTTTAACTTTCGAATGTCCGTTAAATCATTGTTGTTCTCTTTTCACGGCCAATCAAAACGTTAAAATTTCATTCATCAAATTTATACACAACTGGGTATATAAGCACGTCTTAATCCAGCTATCTCCGCTTCCTCACTGCCTTAAGATATGCTGTTGCTTCTATAGTGCTCTTGGACAGCGGCATGCCCTTATATTTATTCTCAAATTAAACTAAATTTACAGGTAAACTCCAATTGCTGCCCACTGGAAAGTGGCTCTCTTAAAAGGTATGTCTCTTAAGAAAAGCGTAGAAAGTTTTCTGATATTGATATTTTTTGTTGCATGCTTCTGTCCCTGCTCATTAAAAACTACTAACCATTTACTTTATTTAAGACTTAAGGAAGCATGCATATATCATGGTATAGTAACTAAAATTTTATCTGACATGAGTTTGTTGCTATACTGGTTTTGTACAGACAATATTATTCAATATCTATTTAAAAGATTCAGTAGGTGAGATATCGATCATTGTAATGTGAAGATGACATTTGTAAATACATCTATTTGTGTGTGAATCTTACGTTTTATGTATTTGGCTATCATAAATAACATTGACAAACATAATTGGATTATTTGTACATAATAATATTTATAGTATAATGTACTAGAAAGCTCTAGGTGTTTATAGTCTTGTGAGAAAGCAATATGCAACCTGTTAGTACAATGACACATGCATATAAAAATTTCATAAATTGGACTTGGCACAGGCATGCACGATGCTAGCAAAAATTGTGGAATTGGGCTTTACACCTGCAACTTGCAGTTGCTTGAAAGTCTGCAAAGCCTTCTAAAACATCCATTTTGTAAATATCCTGCAATCATGGCAGTCCAAAAAGGGAGCTTTACAAGGTATGGACATCTATCAAATGATAAAGGAAGGGTAATTATTGTCAGCTGTTATAGTTGCAACTGTCCTGGTAGACATGTATGCAAAATGTTTGAAGCATAGACAAGGCATGTGAACTGTTTGATAGAATGCCTCGAAGCATAAAGGATAGAGAAATTTTGTTATCTAAGCATTTTTTTTTGTTCATATTGTTTCTAAAAGCCCAGTATATTGATTGTAATGTTCTTTGAAGATGATTTTTCAAGCAGAAGGTAGCACTGGTCTCAATGGTTGTGAATGTGAATATGGGTATTGTTTATATGAAAGAATTCGTCACTCTTGATGTCTATGCCCACAAGCCTCTTACGTAGGAATAGATAATCAAAGTGTTTGCTAGTGTTAGTGGGTTTTCTGGTGTCATTTGTATTGGGAAGCCAGAGATGGCAACCACAAAGTATGTGAGTGAAAAAGAAATTATTACTTTTCCCTTGCCTATTATTGACTAACAATGTAGTATTCTAAATTTAGATTAGAAGTATTTCTGAAAAGTGGTTTTCCTTGCTTTAATTAGTTTATGATTTTTAATGAAGTTCTTAGGGATCCTGCACTTCCCAACCGCGCACACAAGATTGATGAGGCTAAAGAGTGAAGGAAACTCCATCTTATGATTCTCTACCTCTTTTGATTGGTGTTTATACTCTAGATTATGGTTAACAAAGTAACAAATGACTATGCAGTCCATTTATCACTACATATAATTTTTCTGGGAGCCCCAGTTTTATTTTCAGTATGGAGCTCAATGCATGAGTTATGTTAAATTTGTTCTACAAACCAAACTTTTATAATTTACTATGATAAATATGCAAACTAGGATGGTTCTAATTTAACTTAGAGTACACTCAATCACATTTATTGATAATATTGGAGTAATTCAATTCTACACCTACCTGTGCCATTTGCTTAAAGTTTCTAAGATTTTTCTAATAGTTCATGTTGAATGTAATCTATATGTTACAATATTTTGTCAAGCAACTTCTGTTGGAGATACGAAAAACTCACAAGACCAAGAATCTAACTAGTAAGATCAAATACCTTCTACAAGAGGGACATAATATAAAGAATTGTCATATTGCTAGAAAATAATGAATACAAAATTATAACTATACAATAAGATGCACTTACTATAAATGCAAGGATAAAACCCAAGATGAAACCTTAAGACAAACTAAGATCATGAAAACTTCTTAATCCTATGATATGAGACGTCAAAAGTAAATGACCTAAGTAAGCTTAATTAACTACATGTGAATAGGTCCTAATGTGAAACTAGTTAGGAAATATACTATGTTCACTCCAACACTGCCGTTAAGTGCAACTTAGGAAAAATGATAAAACATGCAAAGAAACAAGGATGGGTCAAGGGACCATGACCCTCCCATATGAGTCTGAATACAATCTTCATGGAGAGAAAATAAAAGAAAAAAAATCCTTTTAACAAGATTAAAATCTCCAACAAAACTCTAAGCCTTTGTTTCTTCTTACCCCAAGTTTCTAAAATGTCCATATTAGGCTTAGCCCCAAAAACTCTCCCAACGAGGGCATTTCTCAACTTGGAGGATGATCTATCAACAATGGAATCAGGAAATTTAAGTAGCCACTCTTGTCCATCTTCCACCAAGACCAAAGAAAAAGATTAAATAGGACTAGGAATAGAAAGGCCTTTGATAGTATCAACTCTTGACACTTCTTCAAAGGCAAACCAAAGTTAATGCGAAAAGAAACCCCTTGAGTAGGTATTGACATAAAAAATAGGACAACCTCCTCTGTCTCCACACTTGTCAAGAAAGTGGGAGGGGAACAATCTTAGCATAGACGAGAGTTGGGTGTTAAGCAACCTTTTCCCATTGTAAAATTGCTAGTACATAGCTCCCTAATTGCAACACCATAGGAAGTCACTTCCCTAGCATCAATACCAAACAAACCATCTACACCGATAACCACTAAAGTGCAAGAAGGACAAGGATCTTGAAGTAACCCAACCTCCCCTATCACATCCCTCTAGCTAACCACAAGTGATTTAACAACATTATGCTCCCTATTAGCACACATAGGACAAGGAGAGAGGAGGAACCCTTTACAGAATAATTAACTCAAAACATAAGAGCTGACTATCAACTTCTTTACTCCAAGATCCTTCAAAATGTTAACAACCTTCAATTAAAGAGTATAAAAGATCATATCTTTGCAAACATGAGTCTTTTGGGGCACATAGGCAAAGTCAACACTCTAATAGACATCTAACCATATGTCAATTAGCTAAACGTCCTCATTGTACAACACATTCCACTCGTCTATAGAACCATCATCAATGTTGTCCACACAACAGTTCTCACCATCCTCTCCACCTCCAACATGAGTAGTATTGAGAGATATGAAGGCATCGAAAGCTATTTTTATGGAATTGTTGTATTATAATTTTCTCCAATCACAACACTGATTAAATGCTTAAGCATGGTAGAATGCTTTTGGAATTTATTGTAATGGGGCCATAATTTTTATGATATTAGTTATCTATCATATAAATTAAAAAAAGTCAAAGGGAAAAAAGGGGGAAAGGAATTAAACATATTAAATATAATATATTGTTGTGAATGGAAGAGCTCTGGTCTCGCTTGTGCAAACTTAACAATCTAGATTTTAAATTGCTTTTAGGTTTTTTCTCCCTCTTGTCTTGCCATACCATCTTAATAGGAGGACAAGATTAAATTTCACTAATTAACACCACTATTTCCAATTTATTTTAACTTTGGCTGCAAACAATGGAGAGCATGGCAACCAAGAGAATAAGGAAATTGACACCCAAGGTATACAATAAGATAATAAAATTGAAAACCTTATTCTTGTTTGTTTTTTATTAAAGGGTAAAATGGGTTTTGAAGGGACAGCCAACCAGCAGCCAAACTATAGTCAACACAAAGAAAAATAAAAAAGCAATACACAACAAGAAGCCCTACTTCATTTTCTTCAAGGTATCTATCGCTTCCGACTCTTGCTTGTAGAATTTCTTGTGCAAATTCGTAAGGCCCAACAACTCATTCTTCTCTTTTTTGAATGTTTTCTTCTTCTATCTCTAGTCCAAGAGCTCAGACCCTTTTGATCTTTCTCCATCAGCTGTTTGCAAATGCCAAATCAGCAAAATACAACTTTTCCATATATGGAACCAAACCCCCTTCCTTGACCACATTCCACACCTATCTATTTCTGCAGACCGCATCACATGATGGGGGTTCCAGTCGAATCCTTTCCTTGCCCATATCAAACACTTCTTTGTTAATGTAACTGTGCAGACAAAAAAAAACAATCAAACAAATGTATTTACTCATACAACACCAGTTATAATAATGGAAGAAGCTCAAAGCACCCAAAAAGTGTGTGAGTTATCCTTTATTCATCATGGATAATAATGGTTTGAACCCTGACGGGGATGGTATCATACCTATCCCATTATTTTATTGAGTGGCAATTAACTCCCACATTTGTAAACACATTAGCGACCTTATTTCCCTCGCACAATATATGAGTTATTACAATCTCATCAAAGGCTTTGAGCATGCAAAGGAAATCCCTAATGAGAGAGTTAACTGTCCAACTAGGGCTTTTCTCCTATTTTAGGCATTGAATTATGTTAAGGGAATCCCCTTCTAACCAAACTTTTTTAATAGCCCTAAGAATTAGCTGATCTTAGTCCATTATAGGCCACTGCAACTTCAACATAGTGGTTTGTCCGAGTATCCAACGGGAGTGCCATTGCCAAAATAAACCTTCCTCTATCATCTCTTAGCACTCTGCCACTTTCAGGTAGCCTAGGATTTCCCTTGGCTGCCCCATCAAAATTGACTTAAATCCAACCCATTTGAGGAGATCTCCAAACAACTTTCTCCTTGGATTTCTTCATTTTTCTAAACGGGGTTGCTATATCAAAGAGAATTCCAATTCGTGACCACCTACAAATCACAACTTGAAACACCAATTTTTTGTCTAGATGTATGAGACCCCATACATGAAATTTTCTTTGATGGATCTTATGATTTTTACCTGAACCCCATTCCACTTTCAAGTGCTCATCTCTAAAAACCTTGTTATTGCTCTCTTTCCCTAAGCCCTAGGCCACATGGGGGATAATAAGAGACCACAAAATATAAGGGAAGGATTTCCAAAAGGATTTTTCTATTAACCACAAACATCACTAAAGGAATTAGGGAAAACCCAACTTAGTTTCCACAGGGATATAATCTTATCCCAAATGGCATGGGAGAAGCTACAACCAATGAGGATATGAAAGGAGTCTTCCTAGTCACATTCACATAGAGCACGTCTATTAGGAAGAGAAAAACCCCTTCTATACAAGTTATTAATAGTAAGAATTCTATCTTGAGAAAGAAGCCAATAAAAGATATTAATCTTTGGGATAAGCATTGGATTCCAAAGATTAGACCAAAAAGGAGGAGAGGCCTGTTGCTGCATCAGCAAACCAAAGCCTGAAGTAGCAGAGTACTTACCATTCAAAGTTGACTGCCATATTAGATGATCATCCAAGGGATTTAAAGGAATATGAATAAAAGAAAGGAAGAATTTAAAGTCAGCCAAACTTGGATCAACAACAATGAAGTTCTTTCAACTGCCATTTTGAAAATAATCAACTAAACGGTAGCCAATATTTTTGATACAAAGATATTTAAAAGGCTGAGCCCAAGTTTGGTCGCTTAAAGGGGAATTCCACACCATAAATCCTCCCAAAAATTAATAATCTTATCAGTTCCAAATTTTCATCTAATACCTTTCTCAATGATATACCTAGTCTTTAGAATGTGCTTCCAAATTTTCAAACCCGCAGGAAGATCCTCAGCTTCCAAAACCTCCCGAAAATTACTATACCCCACAAAATATTATTCTTCATGATATTTGTCCATTCATTCTTCTCAAATATAAGTTTCTAGGTTTACCATTCTTTTTGAGTGGACTACGTGGGTACTTTTTGTTACAATGGAAATTTATGATGTTATCGCTGTTTTGATCCCTGGTGGCCCTCTTCGAATACTTGTAGAGCTTGCTATGTTCAAAGATGAGGAAATCCCTACTTTGATATATGAAGGCTACCCTCTTACAACCCCAATCCGCTTTACCAATCGCACTATTACCCACTCTTCCCCAACAGAGGATACATTGCCCCTCATCTATCGAAAGAGGAGAACACTTGAAAAACCAAAGGAGTATCTGGAAGAAATCTAGGCGTTTTGAATTGACAATTAGGAATAGCCTTGAGGACACCACTCCCACTTCTACTTCTGATTCGCTTTCTCTTGAGGTTTCTGTAACGATTGCAGAGGCCGAAGGACATCTCGTACCCTCCACTGTTGAAGAGGAATTGGCTCCTCTTGTAAATCATCAGGTAGATTCTACTTCTAGGCATGAAGATCAGCATGTAGGGCCTTCGCCATTGCTTGAATTGGAAAGCCTGTTTGACCACATTGATAATAGGAGGAGACAAAATTAAGTTCTTTAGGTCAATTGAATTGTAGAACCAAATAGAAGGTCTAAAGGTGAAGGAATGGGGCTCTCTTCATTAGGTGCAATCAAGCTGGGATTGGGTGATTTCATATTCTACAACATATTGGTAGGGAGGGCAGCATGTATGATTATATGACTATTTATGCAGACTATCTTGCTATTATAGCAAGGCTCGGTTTGACTTTGATTTTGTTGGCTTTTTTCCAGAAAGCCTTTCCTGCTCTCCTGTGTCAATATCATTGGGTATAGTTTTTTACTTCTTAACTCATCTTGTAATGGAGGCTTTTGTGGTCTAGATCATAGTTGAAAAACTCGTCAATTGCAAATACTCGGAAAGCTCGGAAAACTCAGTTTTGAAAAAACTTGGCAAAAACGGCAAAATACTCAACAACTTCAAAAATTGTTTTAACTTCACTAAAAACACATTTTTTACAAAATTCAAAGATAAGATGCATCCAATGAGTCAATAAATGAGTACATAGAAGAAACAAGCTGAGTCTAGTTGTATTTGATTTATTTGAAAGAAAATTGGATACAAAAAGGCATCCTCATGTGGAATGCTCAATGCACTGATATGATAGTCTGAAACAAAATGAAAATAGCAAATTGTTTTTGTAAAACTGAAAGTAAATACTACATTAATATATTTTAGTTTTTACAAATTCACATCTTCCTCTTCCCTTGTCTAGTTCTCACTAGGGGAGAGGGTCTAGTCGTAGGACTCTACTGTGGCCCCTCAACCTCCATCTTGTAGCTACTGGTGGTGGCATTGGCAATGACTCCTCATGCTCATCCTCAATGTTATCCAATGAGAATACAAATCCACCTCCCTCCTCCATTGCCTTTCACTCTAAATCATAGATGTCATCCTCAAAAAATAATGGAGGCTGCTCCTCCTACCTTGTCCAATCACTATATGGATCTATCTCATCCAAATCAATTGGACTATCTGATATTTCCTCTACCTTTCTTGTGCGCAATTGAAGATTATATTGCACATAGACAAGATCATTAAGGCATTTTTGAGCTAATTTATTCCTCTTCTTTGTGTGGATGGACTCAAACAAGCTCCAATTGTGCTCACAATTGGACGAAGTACAAGGTTGGCATAAGACATGGAGAGAAATTTTTTGGGGATTTGGGGTATATCCACCCTAATTTGTCCACCAAACATCTACAAAAAATAAATTAAGAGTTAGAAACTTAGAAAGGAAAATTAAAATTTCAAAACATATTTTATCAAATTATCTAATTATCAATATTTGTAACTTGTAACTTGTAACTTGTAAATTTCAAATTTTATACCTGGTGGCTGATTGTTTATTGCTCTCTTTGCCAGCTCTAAAGAAAAGAGTGCACCCCTTTTTTCCCTATAACTTTGCAATTCATTAACAATGAGGTCTGCCACCTCAACCTCGGGTGTCATCCTCTAAATGCAAGTAGTGAGGCCTTCCATAACCTCTCTAGTAGGATCTGCATAGGTGTTTGAATGGAAGAAACAAGGGTTCAAGAAGTACCCTGCTGCATCGATGGGTTGGTGGAGTTGATGGTTCCACCTCCTATCAATAATCTCCCAAATGGGATCAAACTTGACAGTGTCCCCCTTATAATAATTTCTTATTGCCTCCTTGGCCCCATCCATGGCCTTATAAAGATACCCCATTGGGGTTTTATCCCCATCCACCAAGCGGAGAACTCCAACCAAGGGCTCCGACACCTACAATATAAAAATGCAAAAATATTAGAGTTACAAATTTACAATAACAAACATTAAAAAAAAAATCAATTTGAATTTAAATGCAAAGTTTTGAAGTTACCTTCACAATCTCCGTAGCTCTTTGTGCAAAGAGGTTGTCGAAGACAATGCTTGAAACTCTCTGTCCTTTTGGCTTTTTCAAATAAGTTGAGTCTAGCCATGCTTGACTCACAAACATTTGTTTCAAAGCCGTCAATGCACCAAGAATGCTTTGCAATGTTAAGAAAAATCGTTGCAAACCTTCTCACACCGGATCTCACCAACTCTTTCCCTTAGGTGTGATCCCTCATCAAGTAAAAAAACCCAAGGGTGATTGTAGATAAATTTAGTGATCCTCCTTGCATCCTCTACAATCGGTGTGACCCAATCTAATTTGCCTATGTCCTCCAAAAGAAGGTCAAGGACATGTCTAGCACAAGGTGTCCGAAAAAATGTGTGGTGTTTATCTTGGAGGATTCCTCCTGTTGCCACATATGCTGCTGCATTGTCAATTATGATTTGCACCACATTTTCAAGCCCAAACTCCATGCACACTTGCTCCAAGATTTGAGCCAAATGTTTTACATTTTTTACTATGTTGGAGGCATCCACTGATTTCAAGAACACCACCTCATTTTTGCAAGCAACCAAAAAATTAATGATGGCATGGTTCATACCATCCGTCCACCCATCAGAAAGAATAGTGCAGCCATATTTTTTCCATTCTTCTCTTTGTTCTTCTACTGCTGCCCTTGCCCCTTCAATTGTACTAGTAAGCAACCTACAAGTACAAAGTGAAATTAAATACACAATTTTAATTTGTAAACAAAAAAATAGCTTAAACTCATCATAAATTAAACTTAAAAAACATAAATTAAAGAACATAAAGTTACCAAAAAAATTAAATTAAGTTTAACTAACCTTCCACTCAAGTCAGTGCCAGAAGGTGCCTTGTGGCCTTTCCCTACAACTACCAATGTGGTAACCAAATTGTGCCAGTAAGGTGAACTTTCCACATTGAAAGGGATGTTGTTGAAATACCAAAAATCCGCACAAGCAATGTCTGCCTGCTCATGCACTTCCCTATTCCACCCAGTTGCCTCTAAGGAAGGTTATGGACCAGGTGTGTTTCTAGGAACAAAAAAATCATGCATGCATGTAGCTGTAGGTGTTGATCCTAGTGCTCTACTAGAGCTAGATGAAGGGTCTGTGGTGGTGGTGGGTTTCCTTCGCATACGTGGACCACGAAGAGAGCCCACTATGCTTATTACATCATCATCTAACTCAAGGTTGACTAGAGCACCTTGAGAAAAAGCTATGGCTACTTGCATTGCCACCTTTCCCTTCTCTCTTTGCAATTTTTTTTCTTTTTCAACTGCAAGTATGGCATTCATTTCTTTTTTTATTTCATCTATGGTGTTAGGACAAGCCTTAGCATCACGTTGAGGGATGCCTGCAAGGTGGTATTTGAGGCGATTGATGCCTTCACAAGACACTTTTTCACATTTAATGCAAAAGAATAAGCCAAGTTCGGGTTCTTGATAAACATTTTCCAAGAAGAATCTCTAGCTCCTGGTGGACAAGTGCCTATAAATCCCCCAGGCATGGATGGGGCTGAGCCTGAGGCAAAATCAGATGCAAAAGCTATTATCAATTAACCTACACACACAATGACAAAGTGAGAGCACAACTTGTTAGTTTTTTGATAGAAAATTAAAAAACAAGCTAAATTAGATTAAATCAAAATAGATTACTTTAAATAAGTAAAAATATGAACTAATCTAAGATTCTAAACATTTTCATAAATAAAAAATTAAAAAAAAGAAAACAATAACTAGGGTTTCAAAAAATGTGAAAAAATATAAAAAATCAAAAAATTACTTTAAATTGGTAAAAAATTAAGCTAATCTAAGATTGCAAACATGTTTTTCAACAGAAAAGAGGATTCAAAATTTAAAAAATAACTAAGGTTTGAAGAAAATTTCAAAAAAATAAAAAAAATAGCAAAATATGTAAAAAAATTAGAAGAATATGTCAAAAAATCTTGTTTTGATGAATATAAAGGTATTTAAATCTTTTTTACACTACATTCATGATGATTTTTAAACATAGAAACAACAAAAATAAAGAAAAAAAAAAATTTAAAAAGAAAAAATAAAAAAAATCAGAAAACCTACCTGGAAATCCATTTTGCTTTCGAAATTTGATGAAAATCCCCTTCAAATCTCGTCTCCTCGATACAAAATCATTGTAAATAGGTGCAAAATGGTTTGGAGTGGGTTTTTGCTCAAGAAAAAGTGTAAAACAGCTGAAAAAATGAAGTGAAATGCATTTTTTTCTGGCCTCAAACTTTAGACTATCATCACGCAATTTTTTTTTCAAAAACTAGCCGAGTTTTTGTGAAAAACTCGCCAAAAACTCCATGAGTTTTTCACAAAAATCCGACGAGGTTTTTTGGCAAGTAAATACCTGAAAAACTCGTTTTCAAAAAACTCGCGAGTTTTAAACTACTCACTGGGTTTTTGGCAAGTTTTTCATCTATGGTCCAGATCACAGTTAATCTTTTGCTCTTTTAATACCACATGGAAGTAAGTCCAACCTCAAAGTGTCTAGGGCACGTAACACACAATAAGACGATTATTTGATTTTTGATGTTATAAAATTTTAACTGCGGCCTTCTGCCCTTCCCTATTTTGATACTGTTATATTCAATATTTATTGTTTCCTTTAACAATGCGCCAATCATGTAAATTGGATTTGTATTTGAAGTCAACTCCAAGAAGAAATTTAAAGTGCATACAAACAACTATTTTACCATTATAAGGAATATTAACTTTACATTTTAAACATGTTTTGGAACAAGCATCCTATAAGGACATTTGGGATGAGATTAAAATTATGAATTTAAGAAGTATTCTTGTCAGTTGCCAAGTAGATCGAAGTTACATAAATGTTGGAAAAAAGGTGAATGCTTACAGTAGAACATACTACATTAGAAGTTCATAGAAAACTCAAAACATGTGAGCTAATTCAATAGTTCATATGCTCAAAATATCTAGGGAACATGCTGTTGTTTTATTTCACACAAAGGATCATGAGGGTAGGAAATGATCCTATCCTGTGTATATACCGTATTGCAAGGTATAGAAAATAAAAATTCTACTAGATATGTGGCGCTATATTCTTTCTACAGAAATTAAGAAAAAACTTTTTAAATAATGCTATATTTTTCTCTCAAGATAAAGGTTAATCTGGAATTAGTCAGCCTTAACAATCCACTCTAGGTAGAAAGATTGAACATTGTAATAGCCATTGCACTTTTTAATAAATCTTCTTACAATTTGGCTGTCAAGGTTTTGAAAAAATTATTTCGATTTCCAGTGATGCTAGTAGAAATATCTTTTGTAGAATCAAAGATGTAACCTTTCTTGCCAGGGCATATTGAGCTTCTATATCAGATTTAGTTTTAGATATTGTGTCTTGATGTCTTCAAAAAAGAAGTAACTCTTATCAAGTAGGATCAGAAGTAGGATCAGAAGTAGGAATTTTCTCTTCTAGTGAGTTGGGAGTGATCTGCTAATATATGATTTCTCTTTCTAACTCTCTTATGCTATGTGATGCTGTAATGTCTCCTTTTCTAGTTTTAAATACTCGTAATTTGATTAGTAATATAAGAAAAGAAGAATTAATATATTAAATAAAAAATCAACCTCACTCTATCTTAGAATGATTTCTTTCTAGCTATCTGAATAATCTAAATTACTTCAATGCATAAAACATGCCAAAATTTACGCTTTTTATTCAATCCTCTACTTTAGCCGAGGTGGTCACTGCAAAGCTTGTGCTTCCTGTGGGTCCTCTTGTTTTGATGATCCAAGGAGGGAACCCACAAGGGGATTCTTATTGCTTGGAATGGTTGGAAAAGCAACAGGCTAGTTCAGTTGTTTATGTTTCCTTTGGGAGTGAGTGATATAACGACCAACAAACTAATTTATCAACTGCTTCTCATTAGAAAGGGATTATCAAGCACCTAAAAGTATTTAGGTATTGGAATTGCCTTTGAAGCAACACTATGTTTTCTTTGATGATTTTGTGGGGTTTATTTCTCTATCTCTTCTATAAAGCAATTTTTCTTACTTCTAATTATAAAAGGTTAATTTTTTTGTTGTTGTCGACAGCTTCTAATAGCTCTTTTATTTAGAGAGTGCAGTAAAGTGCTTGGTTTTTGTGTCGTAATTTTAAAGTTATGTTAATGTCAGGGATTATGGATTTAAACAACATATAGTCACCAATCTAGAATAATAATAGTTGCTTCTTGTTGATGTTGGAATTGTTTTATATGGTTTCAATTTTCAAAAAATGAAGTTATATGATTGTTGGAGTAGTTATTGATAGTTAACAATATTTTTGCAATATTGCAGAAATTAAGAAAGTGTATATCTCACGCACTGTAATGTCCCCATCTTAGCCATACGCTATTCTGTGACTGATAGCCTATGTTTGGAGGCCCGTAGGCTAGTCAGAAATGGAAATTAGGGTTTCCTATTTTATAGGAGGTTTCAGTTGAACTTTTGAAGGCTTGCAAGGAGTTTGGAACTGAGTTTTCAGGAGCTTTTTGGGTTTTTGGAGAGCTTCAAGATGTGGTAACATGCATGATATGAAAATGCCATGCATTTCTATCTGATACCTTGCATGCAAGAAAGGTTTCTGGGTTTTTCTGGGTTTTCAAAGAGCTTCAGAATGGTATAACATGCATCTCCATCTGACAACCTTTCCAGGCACTTACTATTTTTAAATAATAATTCATGACGACTACCCAATTTGTGCTCAAAAGACGTTTGAGAATACTTACTATTTATAGCAGTTTGCTATTTTTAGTAAGTTCTATTTATTGTAGTGTCATCCTAGCAATAACTCAGTCATTTTTAGTCATCTTTCTATTTTGGGGCAGTGAGGCAATACAATTTTGGCGTTGGCTTCTCTCTCTCTCTTGGAGCTAAGTTTCAATAGTTAGTCAATTTTCAATTGTGACTTTTGGACCCCAAGCCTAGTCAATGACTTTAAGTTGTTTTTAAAAGGGGGCCTTCAAGTGGACGTCCAAGTGGGGAAATTAATACCTTCATTAATGTTTTAAAATGCTCTTTAAGTTGGATGCCAAGGAGGGAGATATTAAAGTATTTTTAATATTTTAAAATTGCATTATTGAGATGGGCATTCCTTTGAGGAAGCTGAAGAGTTTTCTTTTTGGGAGTTACAAGTTGATTCAGCTGCCCGTTGAAGCTTATTTATTGATGCCTTGTGCCTTCATTTGTATCTTTTTGGAAATTATGATAATGTTATGTTGCTGAATTGAATTAAGAAGTGCTTCAAGGAATGCATACCTCTTAGCCATTCCTTCCAGTCTTCGTGCTTGAGAGATAGTACCTAGCTAGAAATGCTAAAGATTGTGCTTCCTTCAAGAGTGCAGATTGAGCTTCAATTCCTGATTTATTAAAGCAAATTGCTGTCATATAATTTGTTTTACTATTGTTGGTTTGTGCTTGGTTGTAGCACGTTTTTATTCATAACTACTTGGGCAATTTTTCTATCATTTTGGGTATTAAAGATATCATTTCTACTACCATGGGCGCCCCTTTCCTCAAAGTTGTAGATTTTATTGTGAAGTATTCAATTTTCTAGAGCTGGTGGCCCTAGCCTAGGTTGCAATTCCATTTCCAGATTTTCCTTGGGAAATGTGCACAATAATCTAGAGCTATTTGTGATGGAATATTGCCTTGTTCTTGGTCGCCTAGCTCTTAGCTTCCATTTGCATTCAATTTCAGCCTTTTCAGTGGTGTTTGGAGAGAGTTATGAGCATATTGGTGAATTTCTTACACGCTGATCTGATTTTCAATATTTACTGTTTCTTATCAGATCTATTATATTGTTTATTAGAGGCTAAATTTTGATCATAAACATTGTATTTCAATTAAGGATAATTTCCTTAACATTCTAATGTATTTATCTCTCAAACTATAATGTTGTGCAGCTGAAACTTCATTATTTGTACGGCTAATTAGTAGTACTAACAGTTGTCATTTAATTTCTACACTTTATGTTTGTAATTGCTCCCACTGAAGAAGTAGTTGAGTCTTATTTTACTGTCAGCACATATTGTTTAAATTTCCCCTCATTGGATAAGTTCTAGTGTGGACTCATGGTCGGCTTGCTGCCTTATTATTTGTAATAGCTTCACTCCCGCTGAATAAGTGGTTGAGCCTTCATGGTCGGTTGTTTGCCTACTCTTTGTATTTCTAGTATTTACTTTCTTGGATGGTCGGTTAGCCGCCTGCATCTTGTATTTCTTTTTCTAGTTTGCTAACGATCCCTGGCACTGTATGCTCACCTCACCCACGCTGGGATCTTGGTGATCAAAAGATGAATGGTTACCTTTTTTGCTGGTTTATATTTGGAGCTAACGCTAACAATGGTGAAATTGTCCTGATAATTTCAAAAAAAAATAAGGGAAATATTATAGTGGTATTAGAGCCTGTTTTCCTACCATCTGGTGAGTTCAAAGCTTTAGCTGACATATGAGAGACAGAGATCTCCGACACTACACCAAAAGACAAAACAGAGTTCAGTTTCAGCTTCTAGTTAATTCTTGAAGTTGAGTATATTTTTTAAGGTTTTGTAGAAACCGAGAGTTATCATATTGGATATGGCTTCAAAAGAAGAGAAAAGTTTGGATAGGTCACTCTTCCTTGTAGTTACAAGGCTCAATGAAGAATGTCATAAAAGAGGTGAAGAAGTGAGTATATTATTTGAGTTGGAATATTGTTTGAGCCAAGTCTAGTAGTCACTTACTGAAATGATGAAGGCATTATCCCCTGCAATGACCTCTTTGATTCATCCCTATTGGATAAGGCATCCAAATGAAGATATAAGTTTGTTGGTTACTTCATGCTTTAGTGAAGTTATGAGAATTCTAGCACCTTTGATGACTTATGATGATGAACTATGAAGAAGATTTTTCATAAGATTGTAGAAAGTTTCCAAAATTTTGATGAAATTGGTAGCAGTCAATTTCCTAGAAGAGTTGCTATCTTAAAGACATTTTCAGATCTCAGGACATATATTTTGCTAATAGACTTGGAAATGCAAAATCATATTTATCACTTGTTCTACTACCTCTTCATATCCACTTGGAGTAAACAAGAAGAGAATGTTATTGCAGTTGTAAAGAATATTCTTGTTCTCACTATTAAAGAGGTTGATGAAGTTCCACCAAACGTCCAATCTCTCCTCTTGGATGCATATGAACATCAAGAAAAGATTTCTCCTATTGTTGACATGTTGATCAATGAATTGTTTAATCAATGTGAGGAGAAATTGAAGCCACTTTTGAAGAAGATAGAATGGGTAGAGGAGAATTATGAAGAAGAAAAAAATAGAATGTTGAATTCCAAATATTCTATAACAGAATCTCAGATTGAACCTCCGGATATGCACTTGTCCACTCATTCTACAAAAGAGTGTAATCAAGTAACATTAGCTTTGGAGACACATGAGGTGTCCATGCATCCTACAAAGGAGTGCAGAGCAACAACACCAGTTATGGAGACTCCTAATATGTTTGCTAGAGATGATCTACAATTAGCAGAAATTTGCTACTTCATCTTAAAAACTCAGGTGGATTTTGGTTTGAATTCCAAACCAAACCGGAGGAAGAAGTTGAAAATTCTTCAAATAATAATGCTGATTTGGTTACTTCTCAAGAGTCATGCATTGAGGAAGGTATATAAGAAGCTGTTTCTAGTAGCCTCAAGATTGATCTTTCCTCGTTGGAAGCCAACTTGAAAAGAAGAACTAGTAGCCTTGAGAGTACCATTGATGAGATGAGGGAAAAGGTTCAACAAATGCGAGATAGTTTGAAGAGCACTGGTGATTTCTTTATGCCCCATGGCAGCACTTCATGAATTCTTCTAGGGCATGATTGGGGCAATCAAAATTTGTTCACTGTTGAATTGGAAGTTCAAGCATTATCTAAACTTGATGCTATTCATGAGTACGTGGAAAATCTGATTTACAGTATACCTAAGAATCAAGATATGTGCAATGTTCCTTTGGCTATTTTAAAGTCAATTAAGAAGGATATTGAAGATGTTAAGTCATATTTCTTGCAAGTGGTCCATGATAGAGATCAAGCTGCTAAAATAGCTAATGAGGCTTTGGAATGGAACAAGCAAATAAGAACTAAATTGCTTGAAGTACAAGAGGCCTTAAGAGAAGTTGAAGATCAAATTACTATGGTGTACCAATCTAAGGAACAAGAAAACAAAGAAAGGGCTGAAGAAATTCAAAAAGTTCTTGATGAGCTTGACCTCATACAAGAAATTTATGATTTGAATCAATGTCCTAAAACAACAGAGAGTTCTGATTTTCAGCAGCATGATTTTCAGGCTTATAATAATCCTATGTTTGAAGATGGTGCTAATGAGTTTCAAGAAAACTCATTCTTGGAAAGCAATGGGGAAGTTCCTCCGATTGTTAGTGAAAAGAAGGTAAATCCTGATACTTCATCTAGTAGTGGAATTTTCTTCATCTAGTAGTGGAATTCTGCCTCAAGAATTGCATAATGATGGAACTACTGTTGATCTTAATTTATCCATTTATCAAGAAATCAAGAATTTAGTAATGGGATGAAATGACGTGGTCTTCTCTGATAGACATCAAAGAGTTGATTGGCAGTTTGATGGTGAATTTATACAATCATTGATGCAATTGCTTATGAGGTTACTATCAGATTTTATGTTTGCTCCAGCCCCTCTAAGGATAATTAATTTCATAATTGAGTTTGGGGATGATTACTTTGAATTAGTTCAGCAACCCATGTCGGAGGGAGTTGGAATCAATCTCTTTAGTAATCCCAGATATGTTGAGTACCTTTTGGAGTTTTAGGTAGCGATGATTTAGATGGAACGTATAGATCAAAGGGTCCAAATCAGAATAGTTCTCCTTTTGTGTAATGGATCATCCTTGCTTATGATTTGGGATCCTGGTATCGCATGGGATTTAGAGATTGTTGAATCTTGGAAGAAAGAAGGACCAAGACGGAGTGTTTGCAAGCCTAATGGTCCATCCTTGTGGTTGAATAGTGATTCAGTTCGTATTAATATTTTCTTGGGATGGAATTTGAAGACTTTGTTAGGTCCTTGTACATTTGTTGGTGAAACTTTCATGGTGTGGCTTCGAAGGTTCAATAAAGGGAACATCAATCTTTGGAGACCACTCTTGGTTCTAATCAATATTTGGGAACGTGTTAAGAAACTTTTCTGGAGTTTTGGAGATCATTTTCAATTGAGTATCCATGTTTGGAATTCTCAACATGTTTTGATGATAATCATTATGTGTGGAAAGAAGGATGTATGGAGACATAAGCATCAGATTTTCAGATTTTTGCGTATTGATTCCTTCTTTAACAGTCAATTTGGGGTTCTTTCTACTCATCAATTGACGGTTTGGAGAGACAATTTGAGCAAAGATTGGTTCTTTGCAGTGATGGAGTCTTTTGAAAGGGTGTTTTCAGCCTTGGGCATGAGCAATTGTGATATTTTGGATGCTGATTTTTTGTTTTGCAGCAGCTGTTCATCTTCTTGGATAATGATTTTCCATAAATCAAATCTCAAGTTGACCTTTTTAGACTTGTTTGATAGCTGGTGTGTTCATTTTCAGACTTCCCAATCTCTTATCAACAATGATTTTTGGCCTCAATTGGGAGAAATGATGATTTAGAGTGATCTGAATTAGTTTTTTGATAGTGTTCAAGCTCATTTTGGTGGCTATCTTTGTTTATTTTCTTGTACATATGTTTGGGGCAGTGAACCTATGCTTGCTTTAGTTCATCATTTTGAGACTCTTGGAGAGAGATTGATGAAAGTTTTTAGAAGTCTTCTTGGAAATATCAGAATTATTCAAAGGAGGCATTGTACATCCTTGAAGAATTTTGAGGATGAGACTAATGAGCTTTTGCAAAGGGTTGTTTTCTTCTTTGCAAGAAGCCTTGAAGGAGTCACAAGGGCAGTCGTGACTCAGTTTAATGCTTTGAGGTGTTATGCTAATGAGGATGTTTTTGAGTTGATTAGACTAATATTCTTTGTGTCCTGGAATGTGCTAGTCATTTGCTTTGCAGATATTGACTCCTTAGAGATTTTTGGGCATGTGACGTTGCAGGATTTTGATTTTAGTCCTTCCATGTTTTTCAGTTTGAGTTTCATGAATGGCAACCTTTGTGGGTTACAAGGGAGGTTAGAACAAAATTGGTACAAGGGCTTTATTTGTATGATCAAAGTGGTGCAGCATCAACACATGGTGGGTCTTTTTAGAGATGGTGATGGGACTATAGGATCCTATATATTTTAATGGGACAATTTGAAGTGTAATGGCATTGCTTGAGGACAAGCAATTTTGGGAAGGGTGGACTATAATGTCCCCATTTTAGCCATACGCTCTTCTGTGACTGATAGCCTATGTTTGGAGGCCCGTAGACTACTGAGAAATGGAAATTAGGGTTTCTTATTCTATAGGAGGTTTCAGTTGAGCTTCTGAAGGCTTGCATGCAGGAGTTTGGAAGTAAGTTTTGTGGAGTTTTTTGGGTTTTTGGAGAACTTCAAGATGTGGTAACATGCATGATATGAAAATTCCATGCATTTCTCTCTGATACCTTGCATGCAGGAAAGGTTTTTGGGTTTTTCTGGGTTTTCAAAGAGCTTCAGAATGGTATAACATGCATCTCCATCTAACAACCGTTCCAAGCACTTACTATTTTTAGTAAGTCATGATGACTACCCAGTTTATGCTCAAAAGGTGTTTGGGAACACTTACTATTTATAGTAGTTTACTATTTTTAGTAAGTTCCATTTATGGTAGTGTCATCCTAGCAGCAGCTCGGTCATCTCCAGTCACTTTCAGTTTTCAATACAGTTTTTGCGTTGGCTTCTCTCTCTCTCTTGGAGCTAAGTTTCAATACTTAGTCAATTTTCAGTTTTGACTTTTGGACCCCATGCCTAGTCGATGACTTTAAGTTGTTTTTAAAAGGGGGCCTTCAAGTGGATGTACAAGTGAGGAAATTAATACCTTCATTAATGTTTTAAAATGCTCTTTAAATTGGACGCCAAGGAGGGAGCTACTAAAGTATTTTTAATATTTTAAAATTGCATTATTGAGATGGGCGTCCCTTTGAGGACGCTGAAGAGTTTTCTTTTTGGGAGTTACATGTTGATTCAGTTGCTTGTTGAAGCTTATTTATTGATGCCTTGTGCCTTCATTTGTATCCTTTTGGAAATTATGATAATGTTATACTGCTAAATTGAATTTAGAAATGCTTCAAGGAATGCATACCTCTTAACCATTCCTTCCAGTCTTTGTGCTTGAGAGATAGTACCTAGCTGGACATACTCAAGACTGTGCTTCACTCCAGAGTGCAGATTGAGCTTCAATTCCTAATTTATTAAAGCAGATTGTTGTTGTATAATATGTTTTATTGTTGCTGGTTCGTGTTTGGGTGTAGCACATTTTCATTGATAACTCCTTGGGAAATTTTTCTATCATTTTGGGTATTGAAGATATTATTTCTACTACCATGGACGCCCCCTTCCTCAAAATTGTAGATTTTATTGTGAAGTATTCAATTTTCTAGAGCTGGTGGCCCTAGCCCAGGTTGCCATTCCATTTCCATATTTGTCTTGGGAAGCGTGCACAATAATCTAGAGCTATTTGTGATGGTATCTTGCCTTGTTCTTGGTCGCACAACTCTTAGCTTCCATTTGTATTTAATTTCAACATTTTCAGAGGTGTTTGGAGAGAGTTATGAGCATATTGGTGAATTTCTTACACGCTGATCTGATTTTCTATATTTACTGTTTCTTATCAGATCTGTTATACTATTTATTAGAAGCTAAATTTTGATCATAAACATTGTATTTTAATTAAGGATAATGTCCTAACATTCTAATGTATTTAGCTCTCAAACTATAATGTTGTGCAACTGAAACTTCATCATTTGTAAGGCTGATTAGTAGTACTAACAGTTGTCATTTAATTTCTGCACTTTATGTTTGTAATTGCTCCCACTGAAGAAGTGGTTGAGTCTTATTTTACTTTCAGCACATATTGTTTAAATTTCCCTCCATTGAATAAGTGGTAGTATGGATTCATGGTCGGCTTGCCAGCTTATTATTTGTAATAGCTTCGCTCCTGCTGAATAAGTGGTTGAGCGTTCATGGTTGGTTATCTGCCTACTCTTTGTATTTCCAGTATTTACTTTCTTGGATGGTCAACTAGCTGCCTGCAACTTGTATTTCTTTTTCCAATTTGCTAACAATCCCGGGCATTGTATGCTCTCACCTCGCCCACATTAGGATCTTGGTGATCAAAAGGTGAAGGGTTACCTTTCTTGCTAGTTTATATTTGGACCTAACACTAACAGTAATGAAATTGTCTTGATAATTTCAGAAAAAAACTAAGGGGAATATTATATGCACATACCCAGATAGTTATTATTTCCACATTGAGGCCTCTCCTCACACCCTCAATTTTACCTGCATTGATTGACTTTCCATCCAATTCACGATACACTATCAAGAACTCCAACCTAATGTTTCAATGACTCCGTTGCAATTCAATACTACAAGTTAGAGGAACCTTTCTAATGAAATGGGAGACTCTCCCTTTCAAATTTGATTACAAAACCACACTAAACACAAAGGAAGAAGCATGCAAATACACAAGAACATAATTTGGAAGAGAAAATCTATAACTTTTATTATATTCAAATATGCAAAAGATTAGCATAAACTAAAGCTCATGGGCTTCCCTTCAATCCTACATGCAACACCTGTAACAAATGTGTCTTTAACATTCTGGCATAATTTTAGCAGCATCTAGGTATGCAAACTTCACTTCTCCAAGCCCCCCTCTCTAAATGAAAAGGCATGAATAAATAGAGAAAGTATGTAGAGAAAACAACTCATGGTTTCACAAAACAACCTTCTAGAACCATCTTCAAAATCCAACACCCAATTTTGGGAATTAAAAATTTGTAAATTAGACATGAAATCCAATGCATGTCATTCTTCTCTTCGGCACCTAAGTCTTGACCAATCAAATTTGGGTGGTTTTGACAACACGCCCTCTTACAGATTCCTTACAGCCTGTCGGTTACAACTTTGCATGCAAAGACATGCAAGCAACATGCAAGATTCTTTGCAGCCCACTTTATGACATTCTATGACACATGTACATGCAAGCCATGCCAAAATCACAAAAAGACAAGACTTTTTGACCTTCTCTCAAATTGGACGCCCAAATGGAATATTCCTCTAAAAGATGCTTTTATCGTTTTACCGGGACCTATTTCCCATCAAATTTATATTTACATTTCACCCAAAAGGGAAATTACATTGTTGCAAATGAAAATATTGTTTACCCAACCCTTAAGCCCTTATTAAAATCAAACAAAGCAAAATTAAAATATTTTTCGTGACACAGGATTGCCCTTATACCTTGGATGCTCTTGCATCACTTTCCTACAACTTCCAAGGACTTGTGAGAGGGAGTCAAACTTGATTACATGTAATACGAATATTTTCAAAAAATTATTGGGAAATTTGTTATATTGCAAAGATTGATATAGAACAAAAAACACCATATCGTTTGACTTAAATATATTATTCTATCGACGTATTCTTTGCACCTCCTCCTAGTGCAAGTGCTTGTATAAATTTCTTTACAATGCATTATTACCTTAATTAATCTTTTATCACCTTTGAATCCATGAAACCTAAGTTCATTCAATGCCAAGATTGAGTAGGTGAGAAAGTAATGTAGTTGTGACATATCGTCATGCAAGAATTTGAAGTGGGATCAGACATTTATCTCTTAACATGCAATTCAATTGATTAAGATACTTGACATTTTTATGCATGGTCTTTAGACTTAGTATTTGACCTTTACACAGAGGGAAACTTAAAACTCAACAACTAGTTCGCTTATGTTTGTAATTAGGTTCAAAGAGATGCCTCCTTTTCAGAAATATGGAGTTTCTACCTGCTACAACCCCTACAAGTTTTCATTTTACTACTAGCACTATGGGAAACCTTTAGTGAACTGGTTATAACAATAGTCATAAGTTTGAGTTCAGATGGATTATCCCAACATTGAAATCACTAAAATATATGATGTCATTTTAGTGCGAAAGCAGACAATTATAGGTAAACTGAAAATTTTATGTAACACTTGAAAAAAGGAAGTTAATTAAAGCTCTAAGTTTCCATTAAGTATTAAGTTAGATTTATAAATGGCATTTATGTGGAAAAAACTAAGTGAACCGACACTCTCAGTTAAGTGCAATAGTGATTGCGGGTAAGACTTTCACATAGGTTCAATAACAGGTTAAATGTCCGCAGTGGTTCTAACGTGCCTAATATACTTGGGTGTAGGAACGTTCAAGTGAACCATCATAAAACAAATCCAGCTAGTGAAGTTCACCAGCCAACACGATTTCCATATAAACTAGGATCTACAGGAATGCTTAAATCAACCTAATATGTTTTAATACTGCGATTAGGTTAGTTCACTAGAATTTGCACTTTCCATGATAAGGTGTTTAGCGGAGAAATGAAATAGAACTTGCAGTGTGGGAATTGACTATGCTACTCCCTTTGAACTAGTAAGGATTGAAAAACCCGCAAACAAACAACTTGTTCCATTTAAGGAATTTACAAAACTTCAAAAGAAAACTTATATTATTTTTCATTACTCCTTTTACCTATTATGAAATTTTGACCTTTTAAAGACCAAATTTTGAGACTCTTGGGGATTTTGAAACAAAAATTATTCAATTGATGGGATGGGAAAAACAAATCAAAATAGGCAGTCCTCATTTTTCTAAAAGAAAAATGGGGCATGTTGTGAAAATACACAACAGTACCATTATTATACCAGAATCATTCTAGAATCTTTGTCATTGTTGAAGAATCTTTTTAATGAGCTTGGATTTGAGATTGTATTGTAACCATATTTTATTATTTATAATACAAAGGTTTATGCTTTTGGAGTGTAGAGTTTTTCTCTCGAAAGGGTTTTTCCCACTTATATCTAGTGTTATTATTTATTGTTATTTTGCATATTATTTATTTTATCTAAACATGTATCTTCTTACTATAACTATTAAGGGTTCAAAGAATATTTGGCACTATTTCCCCCACTTAGATTGGTGTAGGAAGTTGTTTCTACTCACCCAACTTCCTTTCAACCCCTAAACAAACCCATCCTTTTTTATGGAAATAATTTAAGGAAGAAACTATTCCAATCACTTAGCAATAACTCTAGAATATATCTTATAGATAATATTATTGTTAGCCTATTTTTGCCTTGTGGCTTAGATAGCCTTTAATGAAATGCTCTCAACATTTTAATAAAGTTTTGAGTTTATTCTTTGTACTCACAAAAGATTCAATGTTCTAAAAGGAAAAACTTAATAAGGGGTTTTGTTTGTGTTTAAAAATCATAAGCCATGTCTTCAGTTTTGAAAAGAGTCGGCAAATGTTACAATTCCTATATAAAAGCTATAATTTGGTCAAAATGCTCTTACTTTGTCAAAGCACACGTTACATGCCTTGGAGGGAGAGTCTTTGGTAAATACTTTGAGTTTCAATAAGTTAGGTCTAGCCTTTCTAGGGTTTCATCGCATTAAGATTCTTTGAATGATATTTTGTAATCCTTCATGGAGGCCAAGGTTATTGTTATGCCTTGCACTTACGCCCCATTTTGTTTTTCTGACAAAATGGGGGGCCCCTTTCCTCCTTTTTGGCATGTTATCATTTTTCCCAGCTTTCCTTTCTTCTCCCTTGTTTTCCTTTTTTCTTCCTCCCCCTTTCTTCCTTTCCTTCTTTCTTTCTTCTTTTTCCCTTTTTTCTTTCTTCTAAATACCTTGTCAAATTTCAGGGTGTTGGGCTTTTCCATACAGGCATACTGAATGGATCGGGCCCGAACCCCTATGCCCGACAAGTGCTCAGTCTTTGTTTCTCATTGTTTTGGACTTCGGGCATTGGGTATTAATTATGCTGAATGCCCAACCCCGGAATGCCCAGTAGCGACGTCTTGTCACCTCAAGCCTCATGACGATCAAATCAATAGATCGAATTAATGGTGCTAATAGGGTTTTTAATGTGAAATTTAATGAGCAATTAATGAAGGGTCACGAAAGGGTTTATCAAGTTTTTGAGGCTTATTTTGGCATTTACCTTTAGCTATTTGCATTTGTGATCTCTGCAACTTCATTTGCAAAACCCTCTTGTGTACATTTGTCTATCGTTGTTTTCTATTCATGTGTGTTGTCTAGTTCATGGTTAGCGTGTTCATGCTGATTTGTCGTTCCTATTTGCGCTCATGCATGGTTTGGTTGTGTTGCTATGTGTTTGCTTTTGCCCCTTTTGTGCATTTTCTCTAGGTAGAATTGAAGCTCCTCAAGTTTCTAATCATTCAATCATTCTTCTTGGGTTTGGGCATGTTGGTGTTTTCCTTTCATTTTTGTTTGTTTTGAAATCTATTTGGCTAGTTCATTATTTTTCTTTCCTTTGTTCATTTTTCTTTTTCATTTCCCTTCGTTTGTTTCTTTCGTTTTGTTTTTTTCCTGTCGCTAGATCAATTTTCCTCCCTATGCACCGATCAAGGATATTTATGATGTCATTCGATTGTGTGTCAGGCCTCGGCCTTGTTGGGTTTTTCCTTGCCTTTTCATTTTTTCAAAAGCTTTTTGAACGTCGAGTGTCGAGTGACCAGCTTACCCTTAGCTGATGGTATGATAAATGTTATAAGACTTCTCCGACACCCGACTACTGATTGTTCCAAGATAGCAAATTTTAAACTTTTTTCAAATCTTGAGTTTCAAGTTTTGGTTGAAATGAATGTGTTTTACTTACAAATTGATAAGCGATCCCCGAAGTCTGATTGGAAGACTTAGTAAAAATCCTATTGTTTAAAGACTTTTTCGGGCATCACCAATTGGGCATGTCGTTTACATAACTTCTTATTGAGGTAGAAGGTATGTGGAAAGCCGAATCCTCGATCCTCAAAACCATTAAGGGAAAAATTACCTTTTCTTGAATAAAATGAACAATTTCGGGGGCATGCTTTTGAGAGGTCTTATAAAATTTAACAAAGTTTAAAATAAGCTTTCTTTGGACGTCAGGATTCGAGAGTACCCTTTATTGAATGCTAAACTCATAAGGTAAATAATAGACAACATTCTCAACTCCCAACTCTCGATAGCCTTAAAAAATATTTTTCAAGTATCGCTGATTGTACCTAGCTCCTAAGACGGTCAAATTATTGTAAGCAAGAGGTAAATAATGTACTCAATCCCCAACTCTTGAAAATATTGCAAGAAAGTTTTCGGACGTTGCTACCCGGCATTTTCGCTTAAGAATTAAATTGTTAGAAAATAAAAGGTATGTGAAAAGCCCAATCCCCAAATTGTGATGGACCAGAACTAGAAGTTGGATCTTCTAAAATAGGGATGCTTTTAATCCTTCAATATGTGGTAAAGGGAAGGCCTGAGGCCTAATCCTTGAAAATTTTGTTTTGCATAGAACCTTCTTTTGAACAAGTTATTACTTTGCATTATGGGATATATCTTGACTAAAATAACTTGGTTTTGAAGGTGTGCTTTCTTCTAAGTTAAATAAATTGTAACACATAATATTTTCTATATGCAGGAGATATACCACCTAAGGACCCCATAGAGATGAAGTACCAGTACAAGGGATATCATCCACCATCCAAGATGTTCTCCTTTTACATAGAGATTGGAGATACTAACCTCAGTCATGTCGACATGGAAGAGTTCAAAAGGAGGATATATGATGAGGAAACTCGGACATGTGCTACTACAACATTAGCAAATTCCGGACAGGTACAAGCAACCTCTTTCCAAGTCACTGTTCAATCCCCAGAGTTGGTGCTGACATGTATTCACTACTACAACCACAGGAGTAGGAAGATAATGGGGTCTTCTGGAGAAGTGGTACTTTATGTTAGCTCAGATATGATTGAGGTGTTTAGGATTCCCACCTCTCCCTAGTATGAGCCAATTGACATGAAAAAGGCAGTGAAATATTTCGAAGAAAATGAGGTAAATAGCCTCAATCATATACACAACTAAATGTTGCTCAACTATAGGAAGGTTTCCCTCAAAATGGCTAAGGTACAACACCAAAGCGAATTCAAAGAAGACATCAAGGATTTGATTGTACTATTGAGCAGGCTATTTCGATATGCAAATGTAAGGCACTTCTACCCTTGGATGGTTAAGTTCATTATAACCATCAATAACAGCAAGAAGAATAAAATTGATTGAGCCACTCTCATCAGTGACACAATCCATGAGCAACTAAAGATTGTCTTACAAACATCCAAGTTTTTCATGACCTAATACTTGGTATATTTGTTGGCTTCTCAAGTCTCTTTCCCCGGTTTGGGTAGAGTGGGTTCCTTCTAGCTTGGGGAGGTAACCATTTATAAACATTATCCTTAACTGAAATTGGAGTATAGCTACAATCATTTCTATGTTGTCAATGCCAACTTTGTCTATGTTGTGATCAGAGGATTGGAAGGAGATTTCTCCAAAAGGGTCTCCAACGAGGCCATTGAAGAACTTAATGGCTAGGAAAACTAGTATATCCAATCAAGCCTTCACCTACATCGGAGTGGTTGGCTTCCACAAGACTCCTTACAAACTTCCAAGGTACTCATCAGATAAGATGATCTTATTGGAAGTATGAAAACAGGTGACTAAGATTCACCAATTGATTGCAGGAAAGCAAAAATCTGGATACAATTTCCCCATTAAAATGGGAGTATATTCATGTATGAACATGCAAAATTCCAAGAGCATCGAAGTAGAATTGGTAAAATATGCACTAGTAATGTATAATGATGCTTGAGACAAATTCGACCCAATTGGTGAAATTGGCAAAGTGATAGGCTCATTCTTCATTCATGAGATTAAGACAGAAGACCATTGGGAAAATTGTGAAGAAAAGTTTGAGGTAAGAATGAAATATTATTGTCAGTTGACAGTACATATGATCAAATCTTGCATGGAGGCCCGAGTCTCCAAAAACGGAAGAGAAGATAGGAAGCTATTAGATCCCATTTATAGTGGGCAACACATCTACGAACAACAAATCTTCAATGAAGATTGTTCAGTAGATAAAAATAATGATATTTAACCAAGGACAATCAGTGTCATAGCCCGTTCTCTCCAGTGGCTCAAACACCCCTTCCCCATGATGAAGCTGCCAAAACCTGCCAAAGAAGGAAAAAGTAGATGAAAAAGAGAAAGCAGGTGAAGGATCCTCCGCTGTTGCTAAAAGGAGTTCACCCCTAAAGTGGCGGGGAAGAAAAGGAAAGAAAAGGAACCAATAGACATTGGTTTAAGCAAGGAAAATGTGGAGGAAGAAGAAACTCTAGTCAGAAAGAAGAAGACTAGGGAATCCATTCAAGAAAGCGTTGCTCAGCGAAAAGCTCAACAAACCTACTCCTCCCCTCCACATAAATCCCCTCTACCTTCGCCTCCTCCATCTCCACAATCACCACATGATCCACCTTTTTCTCCACCTCCTCCTCCCCCAATCCTAGAAGATAAGCCACTTACTAGGGAGGAAGAAATTCCTATTAAGGCTGCAGCGAAAGAAGCAGTATTAGAAGAAGGGGAGATACAAAGAGAAGTCCCCACAGAAGAGGAAGCACAAAGAGAGGTGCTTGTTGGAGATACCATGGCTGAAGAGCATAAAGAACAAGAAGTGGACCAGATGAACAAGTCCCTGCAACAGAAGAGATTAGAGTTGAGACAAAACAACGAGAGACCAAGCAGGCTGGTTCAGAAGAAGGCTCCCATAATACTAAAATCATCTCTTCCCCTATAAGAGAAACGTCTACTGTTGTGCCTATTTGGTTAAATCATACAATTCAAAGGTGGAAAAGGAGGTATGTAGAAGGCAGCTCAGAGCAAAGTCTGAGCATTTTTTCGAAAGCCTTCCTGTCTCCTGTAAGGAGAAGAAAGAGAGCCAGAAGGATATTAATTATCACTATGGACGAGCAAGGTTATAGAATTACAAAAATATCCATTCCATTGGTAGATAAGCTCGAATCAGAAATACGGCCAAAAGACTACCATACCAAGAAAGTTGATCTGAGGGTCTAGACAAGGAAAAGAGAGCAACAATCTCTCCAGATGTCTATTTCTAATAGCCAAAAGCGGATGCAAAAAGACGAGAATACAAAAGAAGAGCTCACATCTCAAGTGGTCCAGTTAACGACCTGCATTAATAATTTGATTGGATCAGTGGACACTGCAACTCCCGAGTCCACACTGCAAGTTGCATTGAAGGGAGAAGTCAAAAATTCTAACCCACGAAGGATGGATCCTGACAACACAATAGTGGAAATTTATTTTTTGGCTCTAGCCAAAAAAGTATTAGAAAAGTCAATAAACTCCAATCACTCCATTAGTGATGAGGATAGTGCAACTCAGCAAATTGAACTGAGCATTGATGAAGAACTATTGGTTTGGGAGGATTACATTGTAATTTTGCATAAAATAAAGGCAACACCAATGGACAATTTAATATAATATCCTTTTCCTCGGACAAATACCACAAAGTTCTTAGATCTTCCCCAAACAAAGGAGATTTGTCTGAATTATTTCAACACAGGAAGGTAAGAAATGATAAGGGTAAAAACAAGGGTGAAATTTCAAAAGCTGTAGCATCACCATTAAACCCAGATCTACAATCCTTGCCTGTAAGTCCAATTTCACCACATAATGTAATTGTTGTTGTACCTCCGCCAATAATAATGGCCTTTTTCACAGTAAATGAAAGTTCCCCATTATTCATGGGAGGACCTCTACATGTACTACCCAAAACCTAGAGAAGTTTTCTCCCAAATATGTATATGGTGAATCCAAAACAATAGAAGACAATCTATAATAGAGACCATATTGGTCACAAAGACGTAGGCTGCAGGTTATTCCCATAATCCTTAAGAGAATTTGTTTATAACTGGTATCTTAACTTACTTAGAGGAGGAATTACCGCATGACAAGTTCTGGAAAATAAATTCATCAATCGATTTGAGATATACACAGATCCTGCTATATTGTATCCTGCTATTTGAGATATACCGCATGAACCCATTAGTATTTATAATATAAGGTTCCACAATACATATGAAAGGCTGGCTAATCCATACCTTATGCCTGAGTTAGCTGCAACTCAGACATACTTCAAATCCTTAGATCCCTTAACCAACTTATTTATGAGAAGATTACTCAAAGCTAGTGGAGATACTTTGGATAAAATATACAACAAATCAATCATCTTTTCCCAGCAAATGGATCCCCAGGCAAGGAATACTTTTGGAGCGTTGCCATCACTAGGTCTGCCTGGGATTCCAAACCATATCCCTACACTAAATAGCGCTTTGAGCAATCATACACCTTTGATGAATCCTATTCTCGGTACTATAAGTTCCTCTCAAAATTTGTCACCTTAACAAATAATGAATCATCAAACCCATAACATGCCTAAGCTTATATATCCAAGTTATGGGCAAGAAGCTTATATATCCAAGTTATGGGCAAGAAGTCAACATCACTAATGGGACGGGATAGTTAGGAGGGGCATTTTTCGAGCAACCAAAGATACTTTTGGACTTAGGATAGAATGCTTAATTAACTTCTAAATTTGAAATAATGAAGAAGATGTCCCAAGTCATGAATGAGCTCACCCGCTTAAGAGTGAACCCTCCCCAACCCTCCCCATGGAGGAAACAACCAAAATCGCGACAATGGTTAAAACTATAACAAGAACTAGGGTAATAATCAAAATAGTTAAGGTTTCCAAGGTAGAAATTTCAACTCACAAAGACCAAACAGACCTTGGAATACTAGGCCAAACAATGGAGGAGTCCCAATCCCCCTAGAAAGTGCAAATGTGGTAAACTTAGATGCCAATAGCTATAGGTTTCATGAAATCTTTGATCATAGTGAGGCTAATTGTCCAGAGATACAAAGGGTATCTACAATCATGCAAGGGAACACTCAAACTTCTCCTAAAAACATGAATGCCATGATGGTAGATTCTTATGCATTGTTGACTGAAGCAAACTTGAGTCATCGCTTAGAGGAAGAGGAATTTACTTTCCCTTTTGAAAGTGAGAATGAAACAAAAAATATTGATATCTTTCCTTTTCAACAAAATAGAAATAATTACAACTTGAGAAGCAAAAGGGAGTTGTTAATTGAAGGGATTCCACCTAGGTCGGGCCCTACTCCTCCAAATCCTCATGTTGACAATAACCCCCTACCCCAAAAGGACCATTTGAAGGTAACTCTAGATCTAGTAATTTCCATATTTACAAAGCCCCAAGCCCAAATGAGGAAAAATATAGTGCAATAGAAGATTTGAAGAAAGCTAAAGCTAATATTTCTATTTATGACATGCTGCAATACTGTCCCAACCAAAAGGATGCACCACTGAAATCCTTGGATAATCCCAGAGCTGCATCTATCAACATGTTGATGTGTTTTTCGTGACTGCACCAACACAGAATAAAGTTTCCAATGGTGACTATCCTCTCTTGAACAAAATCTCCTACATGCTAAGATTGCTAGAAAGATCATGCATTCAACTCCAAAGTTCCTTCATGCAGTGGACAGTCTCAGTTGGCTCGATGTGATTTTGCTGGTATTTCAAGGGGACTTACAAAATTGTTCAACAGCGGAGAAAGGAATTTGAATGCTCGAAAGGTTGGTCTATAAAGCTCCTGTTTCCTAAACTAACCAGAAAGTACTGAATTAAAATGGTTGCAGGGATAAGAAGGCTCTAATCTACTCTAAGAAGTGGGACATGGAAATCAACTCTCGCAAACTTCAACTAGGCTCCGCTTTGCCTCACTTCGGACAGCTTCCACAGAACCGGAGCAATCTTCAGAGGAGTAGCTCAAGGTGTTCAGATCACAACTTAACATAAAAATACCATCACAACGACGCATATAAACATACAAATCATGATCGAAGTTAAGTATATGATATTTCAATTGACCACACAAGGCGTACCCACCATCAGTGAACTTGCTAGTGGTATGGATAAGCGAAGCTTGCTCAAATTAAACACCACATTCCACAACTAGCATCTACTTGCATGAAATGAAATTTTATTCTACTTTAAGATTCTACTTGAATCGGAAGGACGAAGAAATCTTGCTAGCTGCTCACAACAAAAGACGAGATCATCATCAATGAAAACTCTTTTTATTATGAGTGTTCACAACAATTTCTTACAAAGCTTTCAAAGGAAAAACTTTCCTTCTTCAAACTATGCTACCAATCTACGCTATCAATCTACACTATCAGTCTCTCTGCTATTCTATGATCCTAATCTAATTTCTAATCTAATGGGGTACAAACGAGGGGGGATGCCCCTTTTATAGTTGGCCAAATCCAGTGGGTGGCTCAGATTCAATTACAATGAAGGGCTTAGATCGAGCCACATAAACCCTAACCCTAAAAACCGCCACCAAGAGGAGTGGGGTAATAAA